>DVXP01000915.1:0-17125 GCA_018235645.1 Junonia grisea | reverse complement strand
AAAATATAATTTCGCCCAAATTTCATTGAAAATTGTTAAGATAAACATGTTATTTGTTAAAATATAAGTAAATTTTATAGATTAAATTATTAAATATCCGTATATTATGAGGGAAACTACGGAACTCTTCATGCGCGTGGCTCGACACGCACTTGGCTAATTATTAAACTTACAAAGGAAGAGGTTCTCAATTCCTTTTTAGTTACGTCGCTGAATTGCTCGAAGATGGCTGGACCGATTTTGACAATTCCTTTTTTGTCTAATAGGTTATGCTTCACAGGGGGTCCCATTGTTATTTAGATTAGAATCTAATGGTGAAATCCTGGAAAAATCGAGGGCAGAGTCATCATTTCTTCGAATTCCGTTCCAAACTTGTCTATTCTGGATACCTCAATATATAGACTATTCATGTGTTCTACCACCGAATTAATAGACGACTCAATAGATTGCCAAAATGCTAACAGGCTCCAAATGTTCCTGGGTGATAAAAGTTTCAAAAGATTCCATAGATGACTGTAAACTATTAAAGCAGTCATCAAAAAAAGAGGAGCCGAGATGGCCTCGTGGTGCCAACACGTGGATCTTAACCAAAGGTCGCTAGCACAGCTGGATTTTCAAGAGTTAAATTCGTTTTTAAATTCCTCTCGAGCTCGGCGGTGAAGGAAAACATCGTGAGGAAACCTGCATGTGCCAAAAGAAATTCTGACACATGTACATCCACCAACACGCAATGGAGCAGCGTGGTGGATTTAGCTCCATAGCCTTCTCCCTAATAGGCGAGGCCCTATGCCCAGCAGTGGGATATGTACAGGCTGTTACTTTACTTTTTCTTTACAAAAAAATCGCTTTAATAGATTACAGTGATCCTCCATCAATGATTTTTAATCTAATTGGAATTGAAATATATTAATCTTTTCAGAGGTGTTCAGGCGAATAGACTTTTTAGAAATCTTACAAACTAGAGATTTTGATTTCGCTCTATTCATAGGAAGTATCTTTTTAAAATCAGTTTCCCCCATTCCAACACATAAGTAGAGATATACTCGTATATAAACCTTGTATTTAATAATATCTTCAAATTTTAAAGCGTTATTACATACATTATACTATGCTTTGTTAAGAATAATGTAGAAAGAAATGGAGTCTATTCTAAGTAATAATGCTTGTAGGTATAGTTAAACGCACTCGGTTTAACGACCAAAAGGTCTTAAGTGCTTTATAATCAGGGTACACATGTGTTTTCTTCAAAACCACACACAACTCTCACGTAAATAAATAATATAAATAAATAAAAAGAGTTTCTCTACTGTATTGTAAATGCACGAGTATTTTACATATAAACGTTCCTTATGAATCAGTCTACCTATTAAAAAAAACCATATCAACTTCCACTGCGTAGTTTTGAAGATATAGATATACCTATGTACATCCGTCTCTATGTATATCTATGTATATAGACAGCGAAAAGTGACTTTGTTTTATACTATGTAGTGATGGTGTCCTTATTTTATACATAACATCTAAGTCACAACAAGACACATAGAAGATAAAATATCAATTCAACCAGTATTATAGAGAGCACGTTAGGGCTAACACAAAAACAGTACCAGTTGCAGTAACGACGAACAGTGAAAGCAGCAATGAGAAGATATACAGATATTATATTAGAGTAGGTAAATCCATTATGCAGGTGCTTAACAAACAGGTCTGGCTGATAAGAAACTATCGGTTCTTATAACTGATACGGTGAGAGCATATGTGCAAGGTATTTTAAATTTCTCTTATGTTTGCAATAAATATAACGGCGATTAAGGTTTTATATTGGATTACAGTGGCGGATTTACCCATAGGCCGTGAGAGCCGGGCCTAGGGCGCCAGATTTTTAGGGGCGCCAAAATTAGCTTTTCCGGGGCGGCATAGTTGCAAATGAGGTGGATGACCTTTTTTTTAGTGATAAAAGTATATTTAAAATAGGGAACGGAGGGTGTTGACCACTTTTTTTAGCTCTATTTATATATGTTATGTAGAGACCATTTATCATAAAATAATTATTTGATTGCCTGCAAGACTTCAAGGATTCCTGTATTATTTATAGTCCAGTCAATTTAGAACCTCGAGGTTACAATAATTCGCACCAAGCTGAAAATTGGTAGGATTGTTCAAAACACCATAATAAAAGAAAACAAAAAAATCTTCATCGATCCGACACGGCGACAAATGGAAAAATATCCTGAATATTTTTCCATTTGTCGACAAGTTTTTCGCGATTTTCAGCAAAGCTGTTAGTTTTATCATAAAATTAGTTCTAACCAAAATTGTATATAGATTTACAGATAGTTATTTTTAATGCTACATAATAATAAGGTCTGTATTGTTCAAAGCCCCTGACTTAAAAAGGAAAGAACCAAGTAAATATCTGTTAGTCTTTTGTTGCATCATAGCTCCAAACGAATGGACCGTACAGTTTTTGTTTCAATATTCAATATGACATGTATTCAAAGCTAGATAGCTGGGTAACAAAATTTCATATAAACGAATGTATAAGTAAAGCATATCATTACATAAGAAATAGTTAATACGAAATGGAAGGGCCAGTGTATTATGTAATAATACCAACGTAGGTACTAAGTAGAAGTACGGGTACGGGAGTAAGGTGTTTGCCGGGACGAGGTGCGAGCCCCCGTTATCAGTCGCGAGTCGCGCGAGAGCCTAATCACTTTCATTGCAACCCTGCGAAGGAGGTCGGTCAGGCCGCGCTATCACGCACGGCACTACGGCAGTCGGCGAGTCGGCAGTCGGCACGCAGTCGGTCCCGCGCAGTTGGTGCGCGCAGGCGTGCGCCGACACCGCGCGCGATCGCGACCGTGTTCTCGTCCTCCTCTCGTGACGACACCCGGCCACAGCCGGGAATGGAGGCCTGCTGCGCGATCACACCTGCTGAGGAACTCGTGGGCGACCAGGTACGACTCGCGCTGGACCGACCCTCGCTGCTAAATACCATGTATACTTACAATATGCAAGCCCAGCAAAGTGTACCAGTGACGTTCGACCAGACTTGTGATTTCTGTTAGTTGGTGTGTTCGATATGTCTGCTACTTTACGTGTTTTAAACATAACATAATCTATTCCAAACACGTGAAACGTACTACTAGGGTCGAAATAAATGGTTCAGTGCGAAATTTTTATCATATACACATTAACCTAAGCTCCATTTTCAAAATAATGCGAATGTTTTTTACAGTGTTACTTCACTAATACCTTAACTAACTTTAACGTAACGTAACTTTTCAATTATGATATTTACCTATAAAACATCATAACATGTTCCAAATGAAATAAATGTAGCGCATAACAAAATACTAATCAATTATATATATGGACTCCGTATATGGAAGCTTTTTGATTTTTGTTTATTTCATATAAGTTTTTAGCTGGTAAACACTTACTTCAGTTGATACGAGTTCGAAGGGCTGTTACGCCGCCGGAATTCAAGCGCAATGTTTGTATAAAACCCAGCACTGAAAGTTGTTTTCCGCCGGCATAGTTTCCGCAGTAATAGTCGGAAAAACGGAAAAGTTAAAAGTTGTTTTTTATAATAATTTAATGAAAATAGTTGATTATTTGATGAACACATTTAATTTTTGATCTATAATACATCTATAGGTGTTTGTGTTGGTTATATAGTAATAAATATTATATAAATTATTTTAATTCCTCGGCTTTCCTAACACTTATTTACCTAGAAATTAATTAATCATTTTATTAGATAAATAATGTAAACATATAGCGTTTTTAAATTTTAATAAGTGAAATTTGCTTTAGTTTATCTTCTTTATTTCAAGACCTATGTCTTGGACATATTGTTACGTAGGGTTACACGTAAAATTAATCAAAATTTTTATTCTGGATTATATAATTTTGTAAAGTAGAATAATGTAAACAGACTTTTAATGAATTAATGCTTGAAAGTTCAAAACAACTCGAAAGCATTTGTGCATAGAAAAGACATCAACGACTACCGACGGCTTACGGTCATGCGAAATGTAAAACTTGTATTTCGATTTTAACAATCATTGATTAGCTCTATAAGTTCCATTGTAACTGTTATGTAAGTAATACAAATAACTTTAAAATATTTTTCGTCGTTCAACTATTGCAAAATAAAATGTTTATAGGTACCTACAATGTACCTATTGCGGCTTTTGTACATTTAACACACTCACTTATAATTTTCTCATAATATAAGTATACTTTTTTTTAATAATTAGGTAACTTATAAGATCAATATCGATATCGATCATATGTATCTATCTTTTTGTTATCTGGAAAATTATAGATAATTAATTAGATATCTATGTAAATAATGAAAAAAATTGAATTATAAATTTTCTTGTTGTTGTTAGTGTTATATTATTATATTGAAATTATTATTTATGTTTTATTTTCCAATAACATGAATGATTTATAAAAACAGGAAGTTATTTTACGTTCGTTTAAGCTGTAAACGTTTTATTTTATAGAATTGTTCCTTAAATTTAGGGTTTATGAACTTCTGTTGCAAGTGGCATAGTCTGGCGCATCTAACAGCGGCGGCACTACACGCACATTTACATACATATATATAAATACAATGATTAAATGAATTTTATATATATATAAAACAATACCAACGCTAAAAGATTTCAAATATGCACAACTATATCAGTTTTTATACAAAATAACAAGTAGTCTAGTTTAAATTTAGTATTTGATAACATTTAAACCGGCTTTATCACTTTAATTAATTGAAAGCAATTATGATACAAAAATATTCGTTACGAACAAAGTTTTCTCACTTTCATCGAAGACATAAGCCAGCTTTACCCCGACCTATTAAGGTATATTATAGGTATATCTTCTAAAATACATAGTATCTTTATACTTTTAAAAAACGAAATCTTGTGTTTATTTATAATCGGCTAAAACGATTTGAATTAAATTGTTAATTAGATAAGATTTTGCTGTTTTTATCTATTTTCGTGTGTTTGGGAGAGCCAAGCAAGCAGTCTGTAGCGGTATTAAGGTTTATATACTATGATGAAAAATTATATTTTTGTAAAAATTAATATACCTGTTGGAGATCTTCTGATTCTGAGGGAGATGGCTAACAAACACTAAGACAAAAGGTCCAGTTATATAAACGCGTATAAATAATAAAAGAACAGTTTCTTGTAGAAGGAGTCGTCCATCTACAAATCTATACTAATATTATAAAGAGGAAATATTTATTTGTTTGTTTGTATTGAATAGGCTCCGAAACTACTTGACCAATTTGAAAAATTCTTTCACTGTTGGGAAGCTACGCTATCTCCAGTGAACATAGGCTATATTAAATCTTTAAAAAGTTGGGGATTACCGTGCGAAGCCGGTTTGCTAGTCTACAATATACTTTTGTAGCTGTTCTGGTCTCAAACGTATTGGATGTCAGGTGAAATATGTTCAAATTGTATAAATATAGAAGCGAAAGATGTACTCTTACCATAATTCCGATATTTTAGTTACTTTGTAGTTTCTAAATTTTAAAAGATATTTCTACAACTTGTATGTATAATGTATCTATTATCTACAAGTTTTATACGTTTTGAATGATGTGATGTCAAAAGCGCACTTCTTAATCCAAAAGTATTACAATTTTGTAAAACGGTAAAGACGGTAAATAATACTTAGATGTAGATGTTTACATCATATATTCGTCGATGAATAACTGCGTAATAAAGTTTTAAGTTCACGTAAGTAGTTACTTATTTAATATAATATTTTTCATAAAGTCAAGCTCGTACAAAATACAAACTTGAAAACTATAATTACTTAATTGTACGTAGTGTATAGTATCCCTTGTTCTATTACATGATCTTTTATTCATTCACATTTAATATAGATCAATTATCATCGTTTATCATAAACTGATTCGTGATTGCAATGAAATATTTCAAAATATCGCAATATAAATTTAATACATTCTGAAATTAATTGATATTTTTTTATATTGAATGCACAATCAATTACAAAAAAAAAAATTAAAATTAGATGGTCGCGTCCCTAAGAAATCGAGACTAACTATTAAAAATCCTAGGGAAGACAAGTGCGATCGTGTATTTTTGTATTAACTTTTTTTAAAGCTCTACTATTTCATGAAGATTGAAGGTCCTAAAGTTGACCTGAAGATGAAGCCAAACGGCAAACGATGGAAATCTTCAACGATTTACCATCCAATGTCCGATGGAGCAGCGTAGTGGTTTAAGCTATTTAGCCTCTTTAATAGAAAAACAGACCTAAGCCGAACAGTGGGATATGTACAGACTATTACTTTACTTTTACTACAACCTTGAGTTTGGGCTTCATTATTTTTTTATTCATGAAAATTTTGCAGCCTGGTCAGTTGTTAATTGGTTAAAAGCCTAAAATGATAACTTTTAAGGTTAACTTTGAATTCAGAAATCGGTTATTTTTTGAGAAATTTCTTGTCTAATTAAAAATTATTTAGCAATAGGTCCGTCCGATAATACAAAAACAGAATGCTGAAATTAGATTCTTGTAAACAAGAACAGTAGTTCAACAGAATTTCGAGTAAGATTCAGTAATATCTTGTTAAGATACAATAATACAAAGATAAGTTCTAATAAAATTTTGTTAGTCGGATTGATTAAAGGAAGCGCAGGCGCTTGATTGAGCCTCTCTTACATATTAATAAACCGTTTAAAGCAAAATGTTTATGCACAAGCCCGGGTAACGTCGACCTAGAATGTACTATTTAGCTTGTGTGACACAGACAATCCGAATCAATAGAATTTCGAATGAGGTCAAGTATTTCTGTTTATTTTGACCTTTAGTATAATAAATTACTTAGTACCAAACTAAATAGTAAACTAACTAATATTAACGTCGCCTGAAGTACTATTAGGAATAAAGAAATAAATGCTTGCAAAATTGTTTTGCTTTATTTTATTTTTGTCAGAATCATCTCAAGAAATTCTATTCAACACTTAACTTCTGCAATAAATTGTAACAAAATTGAATATAAAACTTGATACGTTAATGTTTCTATGAAATCAATTCATAAAACAAATCTATTAGTGATAAATACCTAGCTAAGAATGAAAACTTCGTGATTTAGAAGGTGTGTAGGGCCAGTAGCACATATAATCACATAATAATAATGTTTGTACATCTTGCAGATAGTCCCGGGCGGCGGCCGCTGGGGTGCTCCACACGCCGCCGGCCTCCTGGACTCCTGGTTTCAGATGCAGGTCGGTTTTATCATTATTTTAAGTCATATAATAAATAATCAATCTTCTTACACAATATCAATATTCTGTAGGGCTTTCCAAGTAATTATTCGTGGTAAATAGTTTGATAATATTACTTACTTTTTAAGGATACTAATATTAAACAATAATATTTGTAATTCCTAGGAATTATTCTATACATCGAACTATCAAGTGTATTCGTTAAAAAAGAAAACGTATTTAATGAATATTCAAATTTCATACAAGCGTACATTTTTAACGTTAAGCTTTATGGTTAGGGTTTAAAGACAAGTATCAAATAATCGGAAAGCAGCAAGCAGCATTGCTTAGGCGGCGCGTATCTATTCGTATGCCGCGTGCAATAGGTAACGATATCGTCACGTATGAGTGACACGCCATTTAAGTATCTATATAAGAAGTTACAACCATTATAAACTAAACGAAAATCTGTTTAACTTTATATTTAATTTAATTAAAAATTAAGCTACAATTTTTTTTTTTTTTTTTTTTTTTTTTTAATATAATGTTGACGCGAACGTAGCTTTTGGTTTTATAAATATAATAATTGAGTACTAAATAAAATAAAACATAAGTTTTTTTTGCACGCTAATGATAACTAAGCAATTATAAAGCAATAAATGTTAACTTAACCAGTTAAATTCACATAGTTAGAAAAGCGAAAATTAAAATTCGTTATAATTTACTGAAATGGGAACCTATATATTAAAATCATATTTTTTTATATTTATAGACTATACTTCTTCTCTATTTTTACCTATGATATAGTAATGAAACCGGACAAAGCAGAAACCAATATATTGTAAAGAGTAACGCAGAGTTTTGGACAAGTTCTGCTATCTTACTTATATGTTAAGGACACATATCTCACACACAGATTGGCGTCGTAAAGTAAAATTACTTTTTAAATGCAATAGACATTTCAACTATCCAATACTTGAAAATAATATTATTTAATTTGTAGTGATATTTGAGTTTTATGTTCATAGTTTATATTGTTCTATATTATTACCTAAAATGAAAATGTATATTTGTAATATGTTCGAACCATCTGAATCTAAGTTATTAAACTTTAAAAGTCTACAAGCCGACAAGTCTTCCATCCGGGAACTTTTTTTAAGTTCTAGTAAATTATGTTTATCTTTTCGAGAATTTCACATTTTCAAGTCGTTCGGCGACTCTTAAATGTAATCCATTTTATATTTCTAAGTAGATTTTAACATTTTTTAGCGATGTCGCTGATTAAATCGTCTCATGTTTGCTGTTTTCAAGCAACTTACCCACTCAGTACTCACCAATTACATTCTTTTTAATTCTGTTCCTTTCTATTTTTAAATATTAGTCAGTAAATGCGCTAAATTAAATACTTTTTATGGGTTGTTTGTATATTAATTCGAAAATGATTATGTCTTAATATTTTTCGTAATATATTTCTAAAACTGAGTTTACATTGTACAGTGATTTCTCCATGTCTCCAGTTACGTAAAAACAGGTTTTGTAATTATGCCAAATTAAAATCTTGTAACTTAAAAATACAATATACAAGTTCCGTGAAATTTTTTCATAGACGCAATTACAAGAACTTTAATTTTTTAACATGAAACTTATGAGCTTATGGACTTATAACATGTAAACAGGATATTAAAGTCAATGGAAGTATACATACACAATTTTTCTAACAGGCTAAGTACAAGCTCCAAAAACATTTTTAATTTATAAAAGGACAAAATAACTACACGTATTTTAGTAAACGCATTTTTGTAAAATAAACTATTTTACCAGAAACAAGCTTGTAACATTTTTTGTAAATGAGTTTCAAAGATCGTGCGGCAGACATGTTTTCACTTGCTGCAAAGTATCGCCATAGCATCATAGACGATTAGTCTTTCTTCAAGGATTTATTAAATTAAATGGATATTTTTTCTTAGGATCAATCCTTTTAAGTGTCTAGATGTTTAGTGAATTTTAGAATAACATTATTTGTTATAAAAATAACGATTGCATTTGCAATATTTTCCAAGTTACTGAAACATTTTTATAAAGGCCCTTCGGATAATTAATCCAATAAGTTGTCGCTCATAGTTTTGGTTCTTTATATCCTTTTTTTCAGGTTTTTAATCTTGTTGACCAGACAGATGTTAGTATTTAAATTTATATTTAAACACCTAAACCATCTTATTTTAGATGCAAAACATAATTACGTTACAATTATCTAAAATTGATAATAGTCAGTTATTATTTTGAATATTATTAACTAATTTTCCGGTTGAACTGCGATGCATTTGGTTGATATTCTTTTCGAAGGACTTTTATGGAATAGATTGAGTGTATCGTCACAATTTACACGGTACATAACGCGTGCAGCGCTGGTACTATTGTCAAGGGTCATGTACCGTATCATGCATGGGAATTGATATCAAAATAGTGTGGGGTAAAAAAGGCCCTCATCAAACGCGCTATTATAAAATACTAACTTCACAAATATTTGTCCATAACCCCAAGAAAAAGTTAATCGCAATGTGGGTCACGAAAAAAATCTGAAAAGCAGAGATAACGTGGGTACCTACAAGTTTTCTTGAGGTATTCCTAAAAATGGTAGACTTTTACCACGTAAAGTGTGAAAAAAAAAACGATAATAATAAAGGGTAATGATAAGGGGTACAACTTCGACTGGATTGCTAAAAGAAAGGTCTTTCGCCCCGGATGTCACCCGTGCTAGCTACGCCACTAGTCAAGTATAGAGTGTTCTTTCCATTTACATTTACCATTAAATTTACTAATAATTACCTATATCTAAATCCATCGCCAGAGAATAAATAATACATTGAGAAAGTTTTATTATATTCGAATAAATAGTTTAAAATAGACCGTAGCGTAACGATAAAACATTACGCGAAGTTTTGTTCCGTCCGGTAGGTACCTACATATTGGTTGTGATCGACCAGCATTGACCGTCTTGTGTTAATATGACTAGTTGGTACTTAATATGACTAGGTGTTGTACCAATCAATATTAACAATATTTATTTTCATAACTTTATAAAATTAACTCAATATAGGTAATTGTAAAGTACATAATTTTTATTGCAATTTATCAATTCATTCATAAACAAACGGTTATTGGAAGATAGAAGTCAAGATAGCTTCAAACAGTAATAACTTAATAATGTATATCTTCGTCTGAATTGCGCAAATCACCCCTTTCCAACGGACGTAACCAATTGTTAATTTAATTACGAACGATTACTTAGATTACTTCTCGCATTTATATATGATATCATGTATATTTTTTGCAACTTAGTAAAATTGCAACGAAACGCGGCTAACGATTGATTTCCCGAATGATATAAGTTTGATAAAGCAAGAAGACCTTGTACGTAACTGCGCTGTAAGCAATGCCTCTTTAACGGACATGACGGGCACGCGAGTGGTGCGTACACGCATGAATGAGGCCGATGAAATATTTTTTTATCCGCCAGTAGTTCGCGCCTATAATTAAAAGTGTTAAATAGAAAATTTTAATTTAACATAAATATACAGCGTGATATAAATGTTTAATTCGTAGAAATTGATTTTGTATAATTTTTAAGGAGTTATTTTTATTATTATATAATTCACATATAAACTTATATGATAGTAAGTCATTAAGTAAATATTTATTTTCATGACGCCTCGTGTTAATGCCATTATCGCGTGAAATCGATTTCATCTGAATAATTAATAAAACTCTGTATTACAATAGTGTGTGTACTGAACGCGTTTCCCGGTTCAATCTGCGTGTAAAGCAATATTAAACGCATGATTAAAGCTCCGTGTACTGTGACACAACTGTTTAATTTTTACTTTATTCGTTTATTCTATGCAAAATACTTCATATGTTTAAATATAATTTAATATAATGTATGTAAACATATCGCACCCGTGAAAGAAGAGTCAACTAACTTAAAATATCTGTCATTTCTAAAATTGCTATAATGTCTAAAGTTTTAAAGTGCATTTTCAGGTACACACATTTTTTGACTTGGTTGACTCTTGTTCTAGGGGTGCGATATTCATATGTTTGATTTTTGTATTTGTTCGACTGTTATTATGAGTGTTTATTTGTTTATTCGTATTCTGTACGTTAAAAATTTTGTCAACTGATTATTTGAATATCCATGCACGATAGGTATAGGGTATAGTACAATAGTGCTGCAATATTTGAGAGGTGTTCTCCCAAGTATAATTGATAAAACACTGGACCAAAGCTTATTTAACACGCTCTATTATAGAAAAATAACATACATATAAACGTATCAATTAATATTTCACGTTTCAATGACTTTACTCAGTTGCGTAAGCGCAAACGTAAATGAGATTCATGTAAAGAAGGGGGTCGGGGAGGGGGGCGAAGAGGGAATAGTGACAGGATTCACGGTCCAACTGACGAATACAATGATCGCGCTCAATACGTGATCGATTATGGGTTCGTAGATATCTACATACGTACATGTTTCATTATTTGTTATTGCGCCTACAGCCGGTAACGTGCGGGACAAAGGATTTTATTTTACGTAATTATCAAAACTAGCACAAACATTCAACAACAATCTACCTTATGATTATAATAGGATAGGACGTTACTAAAATAATTTTACTGGATACCTAAGTAATAAACGGCATCTGCTGTGCATTAAATGATGTTAATTATTTATATAATACTTATATACATATATGATTTTAAACGTGTAACGTAAAACTCGGAATCACTGAACCCTTATAAAATGTTACCCCTACAATTTTGTACTAATTTTAAATAGGTTTCTTTATTCTTCAAATTCCCACACATAATGTTAATAAGGTCGCAGCTATTTCGTAATAAATCTTCTATATAGGTATTATAAAAATACTCTTTTTGTTTTAGAGCACCGTTTTTTGGAATATGTAACAAAAACATACCTGTTAAAAAGGGCGTCAAGATCGGCTAATTGTTCATCAAAAAATGATGAAAATCCAATTCAATACCAAGTTTAGTAGTAGTAGCACTTTAAAGTCGCTTATAATTATCTTCATCAACAGATCAGATCAGGCTGATCTACTGGTAAACAATTGCCATTCCCAAAACTCACCATCATATCCAGTCTTCCGCCTTGGCATGCAGTCATTGCCCGCCACCTCACTCGCCAACCACTCCCGGTCGGGAACTTTTTTGACCCTAAGTTTTTATATGATAATTTGTGTAAATCATATTCAACAATATACTGAACAATAGCACTTTCTTAAATTTGAGTTGAATCAAAATTAATTAAATGGACTGCATTGAGATTTTCTCTCCAGATAATCTCTATTACTCTAGATCAGGAAAATATCGATGAGCCAATATCTACAACAGCACAGTCGAAGCTTGAACCTAAGCTGCACATATGAATAATTGGTAGTGATAAACATGTAACTATTTTAACTTTTAACACGTTTTAAATCAAAGGGAACCATTAACTTTATTCTGACTTTTTAAAATTTTCTCAAATCCACTAAATATTCTTTACCATACGGATCGATCCATTCACAAGGCCTATACTGACATTGATATTACTACTTAGCATAATATGAATTTGTATTTTAATTATAATATGAATCTGTAGGATTGAAATATTGTACAATATAATATATATACGTAAACTACGACCGATTATATATTAAAAACAGCATAGAGTATTTTAAGAATGATTGCCCGACAGTACATAAGACATACATATCTACCCGATGATAAAGCTGAAATCCGCGAACGTTGTATATCAGTAATGGTGTTCAAATAACGATTTATGACTGTGTACGTACTCATGTGTATCACTGGAAACTTATCATGATATCAATAAGCAAACTAAAGAATACCTCGTTACTTACAATATTTATTTTTGTAAGTACACTGTAACTAAATTTTTAATAATCACAAAGAAAAATACGCAGTTTTGCGTTCTAATTTTAATATTTTTTTTTACTTAGTAATCTTCATAAATTTTATCAGTTTATTATTAGTATGTATATCATTAAAAATGTAGTCAACATGTGTGGGCTGTTTCACACGTGTTAAAAAAAAATAACCATTTAACATCTAATAAAATAGAGCGTCTAGGTATGTCACAACTTTTGATTTAATGTTAAAAAGTTTAAATATAGAATTTGAAAAAAAAAACTTAATATAGATACGGAGAAGCAAATCATACATTTAAAAAATCTAGAATCAAAAGTCAGAATAACCGATTTCAAAATACGATTAATTTCCGTGATCCTCAGACTAATAGACAAAGAAATATAAAATATCTAATGTACTCCATAATTTAGTTTAACTGCTTACTAACGAGATGGCAGCTTGACTTCTTCAGGACATGTAACTTATGAATACACATCAGTTTTTAGTGAATGACTCATTTAAGACCATTAATTTTTATTGCCGTTTTTAGAGACTCGTGTTCCTTTGCTAGATACTGTTATTGCCTTCAAATAAAGTATTTGTTTGGAAACCAATTTTTAGCGTTTATTTCTGTTATAGTCAAACGTCGATGTTCCGTTGTTTCTAAATTTGGATAAACATCAAATACAGATATTAAGAATTTTTATAAAACTTAGGCGATCCTTATTTGATCAGGAAAACGTGATAACTTGTTATAAAAATAATGTATATACCAAGAGTCTTACTTGAACTTGAACAAAAGTTTAACTTGAACGTGAATTCCTACGCCTCGTTACCCCAAAGCGAAGTAAATGAACATCCAACAGCTTCTAGGTTTGACGAAAATTCTTTAATCAGAGGCCAAAAACATTTAATTCTGGGCTTACAATAAGGCTTCATGTAAAACCTGAGGTTGGCCTGATCAAACCTACGACCGACGGAACGTTGAGTTTGACTATGATATCTATGTATAATATATTATTTAATTTATGTTTGCCACGATTTATTTTATGATAATTTCATAAGTGGTTTTTTTTAATTTTAAATTGAATTTAAAATGAAATTAAAGTTGATAGATACAGGTACATAACTTTCGTGTGATTAGGTATATACGCTTTAGTTTTAAAACAAGATGTAAGAGGAGGGCTTAAAATGTAACATTACAATGATTTATTCGGATAATAATGTTGTTTATAGGTTTTCTTAAAAATTATTGACTCAAAATTATGCTTATAAATTACTTAATTATTACTAGTACAGAATAAAAACGTATTAAAACGTAGCAGCCTTACAATGATTGATGATGTACGAAACAAACACATTACAATAATTAGTGATAGTTATTAAATAGTTAGCATCGAAGCGACGTGTGTTTAAGCAGTATGGAACTAATTATTTATTAACTGCAAGCACGCTACCTCTATATGAATGCATTCGTAATATTTTTATCGTCAAAATAGTTATAATCGATCTAAAACTCATACTCTTTTTTAAATAATGCTTTAACTAAAAAAAAAAAACAAATTTAATTGTTCGGAAACGGCTTCTTACTCGGAAATATAGTTTTCTCAACTATTTCATACGACCTATTAGACGTAATACAAATATGGAATAGTTAAAAAAATGTCCTCACTTTACGTATAGGGACGATGTCCCAAAAAAAAATTGTACGACTTTATCAGTCATGCCAGTTTGATTGTGTGCATACTCCTGACTTACAGCTTTATAAGTTATTGATTCCTGAGTTAAAAATAGACAGACGGACAGACTTATATGGCGAATTTATAAGAGTTTACTTTCTAATTACGAAAACGTATACCTAAATGGTTTAAAAACATATGCACAATTTACTTGAATGACATATTATATTATCCTAATATTAAACAAAAATCATGGCTATGCCTAATTAATTGTGATGAAATTTTCGAAATCTGTTATAAAAGACGGATCTAAAAAGAGAGGATAAGATAAATTATGCACCGAATAGTTTCCCTCATCCTTTTTACGAAGTCGGCGAAAATTATAAAATTGCAACCTTATCATGAAAACGCGACATAACATACAATATATTGCTAGTACCAAAACATATAATTAATCCGCTCGGTACAAAATCTAGGTTAGGGCGACGCGACCCAAAATCTTTGTTGTGCGGAGTGCGAGTGAGACAGCAGCAGGTGACCTAGAGAAGCAGGTTGGGAATCCGGAAGGTACGAAGAAACCGGCTCCACGATGCATTTTTCCATTCAATGGAAAGCTCTGTCTTTACTTCGCTAACCGTTGATATTTTTTTCGATAGTATGTTGAGTTGCAGACACGATCACATAAGATTTTCGATTCTGCATCGCATACTCGAAATTGGCCTCCCTGATCGAGAAGACCTTTTATGAATGAATTTTCGTGGTTCAAAACAAACAAACAAAATTCGTTATAAAACATAGTATATCTTCTTGGCGCTTAATTAGCAACATTTCTTGTAATTATCTGGCTTTATGTATTTTTTTGAATAATCCGCTAATTAATAGGATTTGGCAAGAAACTTTCAAGTAGAAAAGCTCTATACTTTCCAAACGCCCATAATAGTCTGTATAATACGTTTATATCATGTTGTCATGTCAACTACATAAAGTATTTTTATATACTTTATGAGTTATATCTATTTACACCTACAATCTTTGATTCGAATAAAATCGTATTGAGAGGTTTTGCAAAGAGCACAAAGTTAAAAGCTTGTGTTCTTTGCAAAACCTCTGTGTAAGTTAAATATAAGTACCTAACTAAGTAATCCTCTTCTCTTATTAGGGTTGGTGGATGTCCATGAGTCAGAATTTTACTGCACATGCAGGTTTCCTCACAGTATTTTCCTTCACCGCCGAAATCGTGATGAATTTAAACACAAATTTAGCTCTTGAAAATTCAGCGGTACTAGCCAGGGTTTGAACCCGCCACCTAAGGTTTAGATCGACGTGCTTTCCCCACTAGGCCATCTCGGCTCACCTAATTAAACATGTTACGAATTTTTAAACTTATCTATATTATTTATATAAAATCGACTTGTCATAAAATTAAACGATAACCGTGCCAGTATAACTGTATAGTGTGTAACAGTCATTTCTGAGGAAGAAAAATTTATATTTTTTATATATAAAAAAATTTTTGTACTGGAAAACCCAAATATTCACAAAAAATAAATTTTGATAAAAAAAAAAAATTAATTAAATGAGACTCACAGAAAACCTTATTGACTGCTAAAAACCAATATTGCTGTTAGTCTTGGAGCGCCAAGGGGCCCTTAGGCGCGGTCCGAAGGGTGGATGTCAAAGGAAAAATTTTTGGTGACAGAGTAAAAATGCAGATTAAACATGTTAAAATCTCCAATTTTCAATAGTCATGGAGTTTCACATTTTAGGTGACTTATAAGAAAAAGCACAAAATAACTATCCTATAAAGTTTAGTATTTTATTCGTGACCCCCCCAAAACTAGTGACCCTCCACAAAATTTGGAGCTGCGACCGCGCCTGCCCTTGGGCCTCAGAACTTTGCCGCATATGTTCGTTTTTGTAGGCCCTACTCGTTATTATATCCTCGCTGAAGAAAGTAACAGCCGATCAATCTCTCCTTACCACATGCATGCCAGCAACTGAGCATTACTTCAAAATATACCAAATAGCGCTCGCCTTTCCATATTGTGAAAGTCTGGAACAACAGACCTTCTATTAACAAAGATCTGTTAATTCCCAGGATCTCGAGACTCATTCAATAATATATAATTATAATCATTAAAATTGGTCTCTGACAGCCTGAGAGACAACCGCTCTAGTGTAGTGGTGCTGAATGTGCTATTAACGCCGGCGGTCGCGGGTTCGATTCCCGCTCGGGGCGGATGTTTGTATTTA
>DVXP01000914.1:0-17126 GCA_018235645.1 Junonia grisea | reverse complement strand
AATGTCATAGAGAATACGGTTTTAAGACAACGTGTTTCAACATAGAAATACGTTTTGATTTGGCATAGAGAATAAGGTCCCTGGAGAACTTTTTACCATTTGACATTGATTTGATTGAAAATCTTTGTAATATATTATCAGTGACAATTATTCTATACAGTAAACTATCAATTTTATTTCTTCCAATGGTTTGTGTTCAGTTTTAAGTTGTTGCCATTTTTCCCTATTCCATCCTTGTACGAGTATTGAGTCGAACGAATAAATATATACTTGTCTAGTCAGAGCTTTTTGCAAATACAAAAAAAATCCAGTATCGCTATCTCTTTGGTTTAATAGTTAATGAAGTCTTAAGACTGAGACTTGAGTCTAACGCGTTAAATAAGTTAACCGATAAAAATACTATTGAGGGGCTCTTTTCTATCAAAAAATCGAAACGTGTAAATAATTTCGTTCGTGTGGTAGTCGATATTGATCGAAGATAAAGTCAAGGCATTCTAATAATAATCTCATAACGTATTCATGTTGTGAAGTTTCGATTTTAAGGACCGTTTTCTGGTAGTCTTTTATTATGAACGAATTTTATCGAAATTATAAATAAAATACGAGGGGCTGGAGACATTTAATAAAATACTTTGATATTTCCAGAATTTATAATATAATAATTTAACACTTTTCTTTTATGATTCAGATATTAATATAGACTTTCTTGTCCTATCAAAGACCTATCAAGAAAGAAAGTGTATAAATAGTTATTCCTCAAACATAAAAGTAGCAAGTAAAACTTTATATTAATAATATTTAAACTATGATAAGACGATGTCTTTATCTAAATTTAGTGTTAAAAAGTAAATTAGCAACTTAATACACGAAGAAAGTTATACCTAACTTCCTTTCAAAAATAGGTAAAAAGAACTTCTTAACGTGAAGTTCGAAAAGCTGTAGCCTCAATATAGTCGAGTCTAAAGGCCCGGAAAGTAATTTTATTATAGGTTCACTTAGTCCTTTGAAAATATGTGCAAGAACTGGAAAAAGGAAAGTTAAAGAGTATTTCATGGAACGAAAATATTTAATTCAAATTCTTAATATTTCTCGCTAGTCAAATTAAGTGGACTGTGACTATAAACTTTAAATAATAAAAAACTATTAAAAATGAAATATTATAAATTAAAACATTCGACCAGACCCACGTTACCTTATATTTATTCATAATTTAACCCAAAACGGAATAAATTGCGAGCGCTTGAGAAAAATATGAAGTTTAAAGTATACAGAGCTCGACCTAGATATTTTTGAGCGCGCTTGGTACTCGTACAAACACAACGAACATAAACCAAACAGCTATTTCAAATCATAAAAATACCTTTATTCGAACACACAACCGCAGTGCGTAAATACAGATCCAAACTGAGTCAGAAATGCTGAATTCGTTTGATTTTAATACGAATAGCGTGTGCTACGGCTTTAATAATCTCTCTGAAAGCTAAGCTCAATTCTAGCCAATGTAAGCTAAATGGGAATCACTCTTAACGAGAGTTTAAAGGGCCTCCACGTAATGGCATTAGCATGAGCAAACGTTTAGTTCCTAAAGAGACATTAGGATATGATAATTTCCACGCCACCGTTTTTGCTGGATACAATAATGATTTCAATTTGATGGTTAAAGGCAATTTGAATTCATTGGATGTTTTTCGGGAAAGTTAATTTGGAAATTTAACAAAAATAACGTTTTATTTAACGATTGAATCATGTAATCGATAAAGTATTTTCACTTCAGGATTTAAAGGTTTCTGGATAATTATATTAGTTTTAGACGACTATTAATTATTCTTTAAAAAGTTCGATTTAAAAACTATCGTTTAAATTTAAGTATAGTTAGAAATTGCTAATGGTATTCCATATTATGTTCATAAAAAAAACCTTTATAATTTCTGTGTATAATCGTAGTAGGTATGTGAGTAAAATTTCCGATTTCCATTCTGCATTCCCCACTCATAAAACTTTTACACACATTCTAGAAGTTTCCTCGAGCTGTGCTGATCTTTACAAATGGCTCTAGCCAAGAACCTTTAGTTTCAATCACTTGGACGCCAGCCAAACCTCAAATAATGATTCCGTTTGGATTATACTCATCTGTCAATTTACTGTTATTCTTGAAATTAATGCAGTTATAATTTTTGCGATTGATATTGCAGTTGTCACTACCTATTTAGAGGGGATAAGATTCATTATGGTTATAATCTTGTTCAATCGAAACAAGGTGACCGCAGTTCACGAGATATTAAAGTAAAAATCATTATAGTAAGTGTTTTTGACCCTACTAATCCCAGATGGGCCAATTTTTAGTGTCCTTAACTGATACTAGTGAGTTCAAATGCGGTCTAGCACCACTAAATTTTTAGGGTTATAGTGGTAAAATTTATCCCGAGCTTGACAGTGAACAAAAATATCATAAAGAAACATGATAAAGTTCCGCTTTTTATAAAAGAAGAGACCTTCATTCAGAAGTAGGATATTTATAAATGTTGTTACCATGCCAAGAACAAACTGGAATCCAACACATTACACGAGTACGTATTGTTGACTTCAGCGCAGGCGTCCTTCGAGTAAGTGGATTCATTCAAGAAGTAAGTGTAGAAATACTTAAAAATTTAAAATTAAAAATAAACCACCACGGTTTTAATTAAATTTAATGAGGTAATTTTAAATGTAACCTAAAATTTTTTGCAGTGTCTACTATTACCGGATTAAAATTCACTAAAATCGATTCAGTTCATTCCAGATTTTAAGACAGGTACAGAACAGTCATGCTCAAATTTATTGGCATTACATAAGAATCTGGTTATATTCGTTATTAATATATGGCTTGCATCAATGAAATATTCATAACCATGTCGTCACCGAAATAATTAATCAGTATACTAATGACAACGCTAATTAAGGGATATATAATTAGCCTTCAGATACTATTCCAGATTAGGTTATAGTTTTAATTTGATTTATTTTGCTTTATGGAATCATATACATGTGTAATTCCTGGTTATTCAGCTTCAGTATTTCTTCTAAATTGAGTTTGTTCATATTTCTATTCAGTCATAATGTCTTTCTCCTTTACCTAGTTGTAATATTTCAAATGATCACATTAGGGAAGAACCATTACAAAAATAACAAAAACCATTATTAGTCTGAATAATCGCAGTATCATTCTGTTTTGTTTGCGTGGATGTAAATTTAGTAGATCAATGTGAGTCAATTAAATTAGGTTAATAATAACGACATTAATACATTAGTTTCCTAGGATGCAGTTCTTCATATTGCGGGTGCAAGAATATTGGCGTCAGTAGACGTTTTTGACTTAATGTTATCAAATATACCCTCTAAGCAACCGCCCCAATCTGTTCCCATGGGAAACATTTAAAAGGCGACATCTGATGAAGCAAAATGGATATCAAATTAGAATCAATTGAACCAAAAGAATATTAACTTCTACTTTATCATGAATATTTGAGTATCTAACTCGAATACTACTCGATATAGTGGAAATTAATGTCCGAATCTTTTATAGATTTAGCTCTTGATACTAAGAGACGCACTGGCTTCGTTTTTCGTCCAAGATATACAGAATTGCTATTCAGTTAGGAAAAGTGGAATGTTATTGCTATATTTTACGTCCTGTGGTCATGAATTGTTGGTAACATAAATGTAAGTTTATGCCTCTTAATTTATTGATTTTATTAATTTAATGAACTTGGTGAAGTCCTCTGTCATATGTTAAATATTACTAAATATTGCACTTAAAATAATGCTACTATGGACTATAGTCAAATTGTATTTCTAAGTTTAAAATAATTTATAGTTAGATGAAAACTTAATACATGCAGAACGTTCTATTTAAAAGCTTTCGTAAAATCCAAATTACTAATCCAAATAAAAAAAAAAACTAAGCCACTTAATGAAAAGCTACATTCAACCGAAATCGGGACAAGCCTTAGTAGGTAATCCGTCTGATATATTGATAATAATGATACCGCTTAAGTGGACCTGATTACCTTGACACAGGACATAACCACAGACATCCAATCGACTTATATTTATTATTAAAGTACATTTTAAAGCAAAGAGTAATTAAAGAAGCGAATAAAAAAAACTGAAAACGAAATGGCGCGGAATCTTCAATGGCAATCTTACCAGCTTCTCTCCTAACTACAAGTGGGGTGTTCCTTTCCTAGCACACTGCACAAACACAACGTGACACAACACTATATTAGTATTTTACAATGCGTAATTTTCCTAAACAGCCTGTATATGGACACTTAACCTGGGTGAGTCTGAAACGCGACTGGCCGGGGTGCGTCGAATGGGAATCGATCGGTCTGCGCATACTTCTTGCGCCCCGCGTCAGTCCGACCACCCCCTATATCTTATGTATGAAAGCAATGCCAGGGAAAAGTGAAAAATACTCAGCATCGCCGGTCCCCTCGTGTGGCTACTGTTTGTCAAGGGCCTTTTATGACGGTAATCTCCTTTCATAATGACTGGATCACTAACTTATTTTATACGTTGCTGTATAATGTTCACATTTAGTTTGTGTTAGTGAGATAGCTCAAAAGACTGATAAAAAAGCTATACCTCATGGTGCTGGGTTAGATTAGATTGTTTCATACAAAATTCAAAATGCAATTGCTTAGGTAGCTTTGTGTTTTTCAGGTAAGCCTTGAAATGTTAATGATATTGTTACCTTTGGACATAATTTTTTCATATAAACGCGGCCTTTGGAACACGTTATTTGGATTTAATAAATTTTTAATGGTTAATCGGTTCCGTTATTAATGAGTTCTATTAGCTTTCAGCGGAAACAATGTAATTAAGAACAAAAGCGCTGCAGCGGATTAATAGGATCATTTGTAACGTTCAGTGATCCTGGTAGGATCGGCTGATAGTGACAAACTATTGCATCACCGCCCGCTCAGACATCTCTACCCATTACTCACTTTTTATATTACTTATTATTAAGAATTATTACATAAAAAATATTACGTTTTAAAACTAGCAGCTTGTAATATCTAATACGAAAATAGTTTCACTTTCAAGTAATTACTTACTAAGCTTCTTATATGAGTGGGCGGTACGATAGTAGTTCAAGAGGTCAAGATCGAATCGACGACATTCTCACCACATAGTGGTTTATTTACCGACTTTTGAGCTATCAAGATTTTGTGGTTACTAAGAATAAATGAAATGGACCTACCTGTACTTCTTATCTCTATGCCACACTGAGATGTGCAACATCTGATGGTCGTAGACAGCTGTCGGTAGTGGCAGTTTGAGGTGGCGCTGAAACTCCGGCTCTCTCTTCCCATAGAGCACGGAAGTTCGTTGGAAAATTGAGCGTTGTGATGGTAAACTCTGGTCTTCGGTTACACCACTGATCACAACCTGAAAATTTGGTTGAAACCCTTGAGATATAATAAAGTGTAAAAATAATATTTCTCCATTATTTTTTGTAAAAGTGTAAAATATTAATAAGAATGGGTTGTATTTTTTAACAAAATAATAGGAATGCTTTATTTATATAAGTAAGACACTGTCTGCGGCTGGATTCCGGATATAATACAAAAACATCAGAGCCATGGCACTGTATGGCCTTTATAATTTATTGGCTATGCGGTGCCTTATTTGAAAGCTATTTGCAATTCATATAATAGTTAATTGTTTTTTAAACAAGGAGGAAACTTTATTGATTTGATTTTTAAAACAAAATATGGTGATTTGTTACCTTTGCATAAGCGTTGATATCATCCGTTTTTCCTGTCGATCTTTGAAGGTCTCTACACCGAATTACTAAAAAAGAAACAAAATTTACTTTATATTCTATTTTGTACATTTCACTATGTAATTTTTGAATAAAAAGGATTCGATAGTCACCACTCACCGTGCACGTCAATAATATCATTCCTCATTATTATTTCTAGATCTATCGTTGCTTTTAGAGACTGGAATCTATCGGTACTCCTATCTAAACGATTACTAGCAACACTTCTTCTTTTCTCTTCACTGCTATTAATGCTACATTCTTCTGGTGAATACGTTAGGCATCGTCTAGATGTCTTATGTTCTAATACCGGTGTCATTATATCACTTGGTAGTAAATCTTCTCCAAGTTTACTCGTTTTATGTGCTCTTTCTTCACTTAACACATTGCTAGATCTTTTAAGATTTGGTAACGGTGTGATAGGACTGGGAATGCCATTTTCTAGTGTTAAACCAAATAGTTCTCTTGACCTAATATTTTGTATTGGACCATAAGTCTTTAGACTGCTGTGAGAAACATTCGATCGAATTGAATTGTTCATAAATGGATAGTCTTTTTCAGGAAGTACTTCATGAAAAGATGCGCTGGGAGGTTCGTAAAGCGAAACATTTTGTAACTCAGATGCCGGACTGGGTAGTCCCATTTCTAAAGTGAGGACGAGAGAGGATTTATTTTCCATTTGTTTTTGTTTCCATAAACTATCGTTGCTCACGGTAGACTTTTTTCGGCGAATACACTTTTGCCTTTTTAATCTAATGTTCCTGCTCTCTTTCGTTGCGGAGGACAAATCAGGCGTTGATTCAGACGAAACTTGTTCTAAATTTCCTCTTTCTGTACTTGACGAACTCATTGAGTGGGATCTTACTAAAGAAACATTTACATGCTCGCTTGAATTTTGTTTCTTTTTTGTATCAACGTAATTATCTGGCGTTCGTACTTCTCTTTCGTTATAGCCATCACCGTCATCTAAAATAAATCCTCCGATAGGTACGTTCTTAAGTAATTTATCGTTTACTCTATGAATTGGAGTTTTCTTTTTGATTGGTGTAGTTTTTGGTGAAACTGAATTTTCTCTAGATAAATTTACATATCGAGCTTCTTTGATTAAATTTGTCTTATTTTCAGTTTGTGGCTTAACAAAAAGATCTTTGATCGATTCGACTGTTAAAATTTCTTCTTCGATATCACGATTACGTTCAACATTTTTGTTGAAAATCCTTCTTTTTGATTTAACAATTTTTGTGCTTTTAATGATATCTTCAATCATTCTTTCTAATGTTACATCTCCCATTTCTGTAGTTGAGACAGTTGAGTCTGAATTGACACTTGTTAATGATTCTTTACAAAGGATAAATTTATTTTCCATTTCAGCTGAACATTCTTCATCCTTAATTGGAATAGTAAAAGGGTTATCTACCTTTGGAAAGAATTCAGTAACATCATTGTCAGGAACAACTCTTTGTGATTTAGTATGAGTGCTCATAGTACTAAATCTCAGAGCAGCTAGTTTTACTGATAACGGTGTGATTGACATAGGCGAACAGCCATCTCTAACTAAAGCATGCACATCTCTCTTATCAATTGAAGGAGATTTAAAAGAACTTTCGAATTCGTTTGACTTTTTTCTAGTACGTTTCAAAGGCCTAATATTGGGTGGTCCATCTTCGTTTTTATTAAAATATAATGGATTATCGGTGAATATTCGATGACCAAATATTGGTAAAGTAGATTTTTCTAATTTAGTTTTGTCTACTGTTAATGGTTTCTCTATACAGTTTATTACCAAGTCTTTGTCGTATTCAATTTCTACTAGACCTTCACTTGTTGCTTTTGTTGTACTTATCGATTTTTTATTATAAATTTCTTTTGCAATTGCGAACGATTTTCTAGAACTTTCTGAGGATGCACTTAATCTTTCAGATAACTCATTTAAAGATGGTTCAGATACACTATGGCTTAGTTTAGGTGACACAATCAAACTTCTATCCTGTTTCATCCTTCTTTCTGATTTATAAATACAACTATTTCTGGTAAATACTTCATTGTTATTGCAACTAGTCATTTCCAACTTCCTTTTCTTAGCTTCACGGACTCTTCTACTATAAGTAGGAGGAGTAGGAGGTAAATCTGAAGGGATGTCGTCTTTTGAGGCATTTCTGTAAAATTTTCTCTTGTCGAAGTTAGGTGTCATTGAATTCGGTGTTATATTACTAACGTCTTTCAAAGCAATGTTCTCTGACTTTTTAACATATCCTTCTCTAAAATGATTAGGCGTATTACCTATACAATTTACGTTTTCTTTATCAACATTTTGACAATAATTTTTTCGAGCAGCTGCCCCTAACGATCTTCGTTGATACCTACTCGGCTTTTTACTTTTCTTAACAGTTTGTGCATCTAAAGATCGTCTCGCTTTATCGTTGTACGGTCTATTTGTGTATGGGTCATCATTGTTCAGTTCTTCATCATTGATGACCTGAACGTCTTGGTTCTTTTTACCATACACTGTCCACTTAAGCATTGTTGATCTGAAACAATAAAACGTATGATTTTAATAAATAATATTAAAATACTTGGTTTACTATATATATCAAATTTACATTATTTTTAAACCCGATACAGATTCATGCAGTAGAGAATTTGAATATATTTATAAGTTGTAATACGTAATGATAAAAATCTTCACGTACTGTGTTTGGAATTTCGTATGAGATCAATTTCCGTAACAAATGGTAGAACGGTGCGATACAGCAATAAA
This sequence comes from Junonia grisea, assembly GCA_018235645.1. Lineage (NCBI taxonomy): Eukaryota > Metazoa > Arthropoda > Insecta > Lepidoptera > Nymphalidae > Junonia > Junonia grisea. The sequence continues at coordinate 8,559 of DVXP01000914.1, read as the reverse complement.
AGAGAACGGTTGTACAATAACAAACGGAATTATTGTGTCAAGTATTATTGCTGTGTCTCTCATTAGATGCTATACGGACTTTCTATACAATTGGAACGAAACGACCTTATGAAGTACCTATTGTTGGATTCTCTTTGAAGTCATATTATTCATTATTCTAAAAGTTCGTAAATTATTGTTAATATTTATTTTATAGATCAAGGACGAAGAGTTTTCTTTTGTTATTTATAAAGAAAATGATGTTAATTAAAACTAAAAATTTAAACACTGTAACATTCTGTATCAAAATCATTATGCACCCAATTGAAAACAAAATTAAAGAAACGTCTCTACTTTTATTTAATTAAATCTTAATAAAAACACAAAAAAAAAACTGTTACATTTCACATAGATACCATTGTCATCCATGAAGCTGATGATTTGTCACGTTCTAGTGAAATCCGTTATGACGTCGGTATGAACATGAACAATTTCACGGAGAGACGATATTCGTCCCGGACATCACGACATCGATTAAGACCAACCGTTCAGAACATTGACTTTGAAATTAAACTTCTGTAACAGGATATTGACTTTGATAACCTTAGACGTGATGATCACGCGTAAACTGTTGAGATCGTTCATACATTTTTGACAGTCAACGTTAAATCAACTGTCCAAAATGTACTAAGAGCATGAGCATGAGCAAGAGCATGGTCCTATATACATATAGGACCATGACTAAGAGAGGTCAAAAAAGATTTACTTTCAGTATTCATTTGTAACTAACTTTATGTATAATATCATACTTCTAAAGAGACTGAGTATCCTAGTAGAAATAAACTATAATATAAATTATAAAAAATGTCTTTCTCCTAGTGAAAAGATAAACAAAAATTCGTCAAAAGTTACATCAATGTTAACATCTCTAACTCTACCATCGAAAAAGACTGTAATTTGGTTAAAATTTTTAATCTTTCAAATAGCTACGACGATAATAAAGAACCAACGCTGTATTGTATCATAAACTGAATGGTTTTAGTAGCTTCATTAGCAATATTAACTTCACTGTCAGTTATTTACATACATACATATATATTGTAAAAATATGTTATCCCCATTTTACGGTAATTCTTTGAGTATCTTGTCCATTTCATTAACATATCGTATGCATGTTATAACCGTGTCATGTCTAGTTTGTACATCGCTTATTTTAACTGCTTTATCATCCTCTATCTGGGTTAGTTTGTCAATTTCTCTTGCTTCTGTGATACCTTCATTATATGCATTAAAAGTGTCAGGTTATTACCATCGTTAACATAACTATAATTTATTATTGTTCATATCGTTTTATGTTTCTATTTTTTTATTAAGTGAATTGTTTTATAATAAGTCGTTTAAATCATAAAGTTAAAATAATGGCAAACGAATTCAAAGGAATAGGTAATTTAATATTTCTAAGTACAATTGAAAAAGGCTAAACGACTTCCCTAATTCTAAATCAACTCAATTATAATCCAAAGAGAAAACTAATCACTTACGAATATAATATTAATAAGTCATTCTTATGCAAACTCCTGCCTTGGAGTTGTTAACAAAAACCTTTGTCGGAATTCAAATATGGCCGATTTCATCTCGGTTACGCCGAGGCAATAATTCATATTTCCCGCTGTACCAAATTGACTGTGTAATTAGAATCTTGGCGCGCTTTATACCCGCCATAGTCTGACAGACACATGCTGCGCTCAGAAACCAGTGTGTACACAAAACGACCCTGAAGAATTCGCGAACTAAATACAACACCGCAAAAACAGGGCGTACGACTCGGTCCATTATCCTCTCCCTTGCTTTTCAAATTACTATTGAATTTAAGATTTCTCCCGTAGCATTTTTTAATATCGAATGCACGTCTCGACTCGGGAAACATGGGGTCGCGAACAAAAAGTTTCTTATTGAACGACATAGGTTACTTTGCAGTTCGATTGTCAGAAATTTCTGAACGTATAACGGAATAAGGTTTAGTTTATCGAGGAACTTAAACTTAGGATTGTATGGTACGTGCTGTGCGTCAACGACATTCGTCTGAATGGAACGGAACACGTTTTAGCGGAATTCAAATTCGGAACGTCCGAAGAGTCACATTAAAAATATCTATTGTAGTTTTATCGAGTAAATTTGAACTTAATAGCTTTCGAAATACGTATTGTAGACGATTGACCGTATTTGCGATGTCCGTGAAAAGAACAACCGGCTTGTGCCAAAACGGATGCTTACAGCGTTTTTGAGAACTGTTCCGTTTTAATAATGGGAGAAGATGCAATCTAAAGTCCGCTGCAGATATTGAGGGAGCATCCTACTTGTGACAAATGCGTTATCGGAATTGAAAGGAATTTCATTCCGGCGAAACAGTCTCTGCAAACAGCTATTGTGTTAACTGATATTATTCTTCGAGGAGTTGCCACCCAGAACTGCTTTAGGAATCAAGCACTCGGACTTAATGTATGAAGGAATTATAAATGATCTTATGGAACATCGTATTATTTAACAGATATTGCTTTTGAATCAACTGCTAAAAACTAAATTGACAATGTGTGTGTATGGGAAAAATCTTCAATCGCATTTCGCAGAAGTGTTTCGACTATACCAAGAAAATATTTTTTTTAATTTTTGCGATATGTCGCTACAGTAGCCTAGAATCTATTAAGTAATCTAAGCAACTAATAATAACACTCCAAGCCTTAATATATAGTACATAGTTATGTGTGGGTGCTGCAGGCGGCAGAGATAATTACATTGAGACCAAGTGCCATAATTACATACAACGAAAATTGAAAATGCCTTAAGCCTTGCTATGTTAATTTCTAAAAGCTATTAAAAAGTGATAAACGTTTAACTGACGTTCTATTAGTGATGGCTTTGATTCAGTTGTGAACACAATCTACGAATCTAATAACTGCTAAATAAATTGGATTTGCCTGTGCACTGGATATTGTATAGGTTTTTTATTTGTGTTTTCAATAATAAAAAGGTGTTGGAAAACATAGTCTATTATTTTTTTACACACCTAAAAAGAAGGTGGTTTTCAATTCGACGGTATTTTTTAAACGTTTGGTGTTAGATATATTCATTTAGTTCAATAAATTAATTTAATTTCGATTCTTTTCTAAATGGTTTCATAGCATTCTTATGAAAGTTTTAGTTTTTAAATCAAAATAAGTGAAAAATTAGAGCATTCATACAAAAATGTGTATATTGAATGTTGTAATTGATTGAATTTAATTTATTTTATTAGAATCGTATTCTTACTGGAGTACGAATATACTACAAATTGTAATCTTAATGTCAGATATTAATGTCTGTACTGTTTACACTTATACCGAACTTTAACGAAATATAGATGCGACAATTATAAGTGCACCACAATCAGTTTTGCAAGTGTCTCTAACACTTGTGGTTATACAGACTCGATGTACACATTGAGTATACGGTTCGTATGCCTCATTATATGTATGTATCGTTGCCAGTTCATACCGTTAGTCCAATACTATCCCTGTATCGATCACATTCGTTTGTTTTCATAACTCTATCACCTTCTGTGCCTTCTGTAAATTATGTATTGACAAAGTTCGTGGCCAGTTGGCGGCAGGTGGCCTCCATTCATGAATTATTCATACCGTCCTGTATGTCTGTTTGCACCCCGTTTCTACTGACTATGTTTCCCGAATTACGGTGACATAATTTAAATAATATATGCACATAAATAGTGACATTTTCCGCGGTTACCGCATGAATTAATATGGTTTTTTAATGTGTGTTTTACTGGTTTTTAAGGTGTTATGGGTCATTTACTTCCGACCTTTTTGGTGTTATTTATAGTTTTTCTTTATCTTCGATTATATTTGACTTTAAATGTACTCAATTTCTTTTGCACCGCTATATGTTTGACGCTTCGTTCAACCGCAAATTAGATTCTACATCTGTTGATCAGTGAGCTTTAGAGTTCGATTAATCACGTGATCGTTTAAATTTCATATAGGTATACCTATTTGTTGATTTTTAATTCTTATTCGCTAAAACCTTTGACTAGATCCATTCTGGCACCTAATAGTCGTTAAGGAAGAAATAAAAAAAAAATCTAATTCTTCTATATATAATTCTATATTCTTATAATAATAATTCTTCTTCGAAATTCTCGAAAACCAGCAATATATTAATATGCAACTCTAGTGTTCTCCATAATATTTTTTTTTTTTTTAAATCTTTATTTAAAGAGCTTTGTCACAAAAAAAACAGCAACTATGACACTCTATAAATCCTCCTAAACCAGTGAGCCAGGCTTGAGAATAAGATAGGCACAAGTACCTACCTCATTCTCAAACCCAGCCTAACAAGTTTGTACAGCGCTCTGGCTCCATCTGATAAAGGAAAAGCCAAAAGGCTGTTTATTCCACCTACTTCCCTTATAATTCTATGACATATTGAAACATCATAACGGAATGTTTCGTTCCGAACACATTCCATCAAAATATGATATACGTCCTCAACCTTACCACACTCATCACAATTTGGCGTATCGATTTTTCTCATTAAAAATCCAAATTTATTCAATGGAATGTGTCCGGAACGGATTCTTAAAGCTATAACAATATCGGATCTCTTTAAGTTGTTATTAATCCAAGGAGAATTAAAGGGTTCAGGCTGAATAGTTTTGTACCAAATGCCTTTCGTAGTAGACCTTTCATCAAAATATGTTTTCCAAAGTCTAAAACACTGTTTTTTAACTATATCTAAGCACTCACTATAAAAAGGCGTAGTTATCAACTCTAAACCGTCTGATGAAGCTTGTTTTGCTAAATTATCGACAATTTCATTGTCACCAATACCACAATGCGACGGAATCCATTGTAAATATACAGTTTTTGATAATGAATACAACTCTAATATTAACTGAATTACATCATAGGCTATAGGAATTCCTCTATAATTAAAAGAACATCGAATTAAATGCTGTAAACCACTTTTAGCATCTGTAAATATAACAAATTTATTTTCATTGATATTCTTGATATACAATAAAGCCTTAACTACAGCTAATAATTCTATATGCATTATGGACACATTACAATTTATTTTAAACTTAGCTTTAACTCCATTTTGACAATCATAAAAAGCTGCACCACTACAATTAATGTCTTTGGATCCATCAGTAAAAATCTTATAAAACCCACAATAATTCTCTGAGCATAACTTATTGTAAAGAGCACATAATTGATCATTATTAAAAACGCGTTTCGGTTTATCTATAGATTTGATTGTGGGCTTAATAATATTACCTAAATCTACACCACTAATCCAAATATTTAACGAATACATTTCTAATTTAGAACTCACATTAATAGAAGTATCTTTTAAAAAATTGTGGATAGTAAATAATAAAGGCTTTTTCTTTCTTTGCCAACGACGAGTGTGCATTAAAGCTGAGAATTCATCTAATAGATAAGTGATTGAATTGGATTCACAAGCTTTGTTTTTTAATAAAAATTTACTCCCTAAATACTGTCTACGAATAAAAAGTGGCTGCAAAGAAAGTTCGCTTTCCATCACGTGAATAGGAGAACTCCTTATAAAGCCTCCTATTACCCGCATAGCTTGGTTTTGAATCAAATCCAGTTTATTAAGCTGAGATTGTGGACAGTCATCGTACAAAAAGCTAGCATAATCCAAGCGACTACGTACTGTTGAGATATAGACTTTTCGTAAATGTTTAGGGTGGATCCCCCAACCCGAGCCAGACAATACTTTTAATAAGTTAAGAAATTTAAAGCATTTATCATGCGTCTCGCCCACATGTTTTCTCCAACTTAAAGCACGGTCTAGCCATACTCCTAAATATTTAACATGTTCTACGGTCTCCAAAACAATATTATTTATTTTAAGTTCAACTACATCCCTAACTGGTCTTTTCTTGAAAATACAAAGTTTACTTTTAACTGGAGAAAGATTCAAACCAAGGTTATTTAAAAGATTACATAACACATCTAAGGCAGATTGCAAATTATTAACAGCTTGTAACACATTACTACTAGTACAGTATAATACAAAATCGTCAGCATACTGCATAATCATAGCAGTTTTAATTTGTTTGCAAATATTAATTGAAGCTATGTTAAATAATAACGGAGATAAAGGGTCACCTTGTGCCAAACCACGACTACATGTTCTAACAATAGTAACATTATCCACACTAATATGAATACGTCTTTCCCTAAGAAAATTCCAAATGTACGTACATAGTTTTGAACCAATATTCAGACGATCTAGAGTCTCCATCAAAGATAAAAGGTCTATATTATTGTAGGCATTGTCAATATCAACAAAACACGCGAGGGTTGTATTATTACTTAAAAATCCAATTTGAATTTGAGTAACCAAACGAGATAGGCTGTCTAAACAAGATCTAGATTTTCTAAAACCAAATGTAACGTCTGAGAATAAGCTGTTTTTTTCTATATACCACTCAATCCTTCTATTAATGATAGTGTGGAAAATTTTGCAAACACAAGATATTAGGGATATAGGACGTAGCGCAGATGTAGATTGAGGGTCACGGCCAGGTTTTGGAATAGGAATAACACGTATGTCTTGCCACTGAGCAGGAATAAAGCCAGTATTTAAGAAACAATTATACAAATGTAGCAAAACAATTTTAGCATTATCGGGAAGGTATTTTATCATTGAAAATGAAATATTATCTACACCGGGAGCCGTATCTGTAGATTTGATACAATTATTTAATTCAAAAATCATTATGGGTTTTTCTAAAATTGAATTAAATGAATGGAAATCAGGTTTATGTGGGGGAACGAAATCTGGGCATAAATTGCGTAGAAGATGATCAGCTTTATCCTTATCGACTTGAATGTGAGGAAAACCACGACCTTTCATCCATTTCATTTTGTACCACAACTCATTAGAGGTAGTATTTTCATCAATTGAATCACAAAAATTTGACCATCCTTTCCTCTCGGCACAACGCATAAGTCTTTGCGCTTCTCTCACGGCATCTAAAAACCTATCAAGATTGTAAGGAATAGGATTACGCCTAAATTCAGCAAGGTAAAGTCTACGAATAGCAACAGCTTTAGATAGTTGAGCATTCCAGTAAGGTTTAGGAGAAAATTTACTTTCGGGTTTATGACAAAATTTTATATACGGAATGAATAAATCAGCAGCATCATTGATTAAACGTAAAAAATTATCATACAAAAACTGTAAGTCGTCAGAAAAAGTAAAGTTAGAAAATGATTTTTCTAAAAACAAAGTGTAAGACTTCCAGTCGGCCATCTTAAAGTTCCTTTTCTTATAGTAAAAAACATTAATTGGTATACATGTAGATATTTTAATAATTAAATGATCACTTCCTAGTGTCTCTCTAGTTACTTGCCAGTTAAAACACAAAGAAATATCCGCCGAGACGAACGTTATATCCGGTGAAGATTCTCTCAAGACACCTTCGACAAGCTGAAATCTAGTAGGGGAACCATTATTTAAAACAATAAAATCGGTTTTCATCAACGAATTAAGGATTTGCATACCACGACTATCTGTTTTGTACGACCAAGTTGTGTGATGACCGTTGAAGTCACCTAAAATCATTGTTTTCCGTGTTGAAAGACCGAATAAAAAATCCCAATCGGTTTGGATAGTTTTAACTTCGCTTGAACAATAAATGCAAATAATATTTTCTAATTGATCACAGTTAAAAACTTTAATCCAAATCAATTCCAAGCCAGGATTAATGTTTTGAAACTGAATACGTTCCGATCTGATAGTTTTATGTACCAATAGAATAACACCACCAAACGGAACATCCCTATCCTGTCTGTATATATTATAATTACTTATTGTCAACCTGAACTCCGACTCAAGCCATGACTCAGTCACTGCAGCTACGTGAATTTTCTCCTGAATTAATAAATGCTTAAATGATGATAATTTTGACCTAATACTTCGTGCATTCCATTGAAAAATGTTAAAATTAATATATTTAATATGACTATTATCCATTGATAAATGAAGTTACAATCGTAAAGAAATCCGATACGTTCGACATACATTTTTTAACAAATATCTTAACCCAGTCTATAATAACTGTCAAAACATTTTTTAATTTGGTAAATAAAGTAATATTTTTTAACATAATAATTGTACGAATTTTTTGAATTAACTCACTGAAAGATAGTGTCTGCTCGTCTGTAACGCATTGTTCTTGGGACACACTGTGAAGCTGTGGGCAGTCAGCGTTGTCATCAATGTCACTATTTGAAGCAGCTTCCATAACGTCAGTTTCGTCCTCCATAGCAATAGGGTGGTTATTAAAATTAATTGTGCTCGACTTACGATTTTTAAAAGACACTTTCCTTGTATGAGATTGTCCCTTACTAACTACCTCGGCAAACGACGGGGATACAGCAGCCGATGATGAACCAGGCCCCTCTGTGTTCTCTGTGTTTCCAATATTACTATTAAGAGTAGAATTAGCTATATTATTATTGCAGGCGGGTTTCGAGGTTTCACAAC
>DVXP01000913.1:0-17140 GCA_018235645.1 Junonia grisea | reverse complement strand
TGTATACAAAATTTCAGATTAATCGGTTGACAGGAAGAGGGTGAAATTTGAATTACTAAATTTGACCCAAGAATAAAGAATAAAACAAACGGGGTGAGCTAAATAAAACCGTTTAAAAAAGACTATATCGTTCTAAAAATCAAAATCCAATTTTTACATTAAACTTTAATATTAAGCATAACTACCTCCTAAACTCTTTTTACTCTTCTGTTATAAAAGCATTTACAAACAAACTATCACGTTTCAAGGTAACATCCATTGTTTCAGGTGAAAGTAATGCTACGAGTGGGAGCATCAGGCGAAGGTCCCTTCACCAGTGGAACACAGACCTTCTCCCTTGACAAGCGTAAGAAGCAGGTGACCCTTTGCGAGACCGCCTCAGCGACCTCTGCGCCTGAAGATAGGAAAGTCGGTGTGGCTGCTCCTAAGATGTTCGCCTTTGATGCTATATTCTCGCAAGATGATTCACAGGTAATTATTAAAACTAATTTTAATAATATTATATATTTACAAGTTATATGCAATAATTATTGCTTATAAAATAAATCAGGATTTACTTCAAAAGATACAATATTTTAATATTAAACTACACGAATCAAAATAAAAAAAACGATAATAAATAATTGATTTCTTAAAAATAGTATAAATCATGTAGATATATATATATTTTTTTTTCGTTTTAACTTAATCTAACCATGACTATGTCTCTTACAAGAACACTTAAGTTCGATATTCAGGAAGATTCGGGAAAATTATTTATATTATTTACAAACATTACATCAGATTTAACGATAAAGAAAACCAAGCCCACTCTTACCTCTCTATAGATATTTCGTAGTATCTTCTAACTGTTGAGGAAAATCAACAGAACCGCAATCAAACAATCCTCCGTGCGAGCGAGAACCCAAATTAACATGAAAGCGTAGCGTCATCTGATATTCCGGGGACAAGCTGTTTGTATCTTAGAAACTCAGTCCCGGGACGACATATACAGAGTACTTACTGTTACATGTAATATTATTTATGAATTTTTACCATACGCGTGTTATCTTTATTAGAACCAATGTCAGTCAGACTTTTCCAGAAGAAATCTGTCAAAATCACCGTCATATGATATTCCGGGGACACGTTGTTTGGATGTTAGAAACTCAGTACCAGAACGATACATGCACCAAGTGCACTGATACTGAGTTTCTGAGTTAGCACGTGGTGTTACATGGAATGTTTCAAAAATTTCCTTTGGTGTTGCGAAACCAAATTTTTATCAATTTTATAAGAATCAACTTTCAATTTATTTCGTAGTATCTAACTGTTGAGGAAAATCAAGAGGACTGCAAGCAAACAATAACAACAACAAACACATACAGCAATTGGTGTTACATGGAATATTCTTAAAAAAATGCTTTTAGTGTTACTTGACTATATTTCTGTCAACTTTATTCGACTCTACGTACTTCTTCCTTCTTCGATCGGGGACACGTGCTGAGTTTCTTAGACACTCAGTCCCGGGCCGAGGTATATACAGGTATATACTAGCTTTTACACAGAAAATATCACAGAAAATATGTTTCAATAATTTTTATATGTTTATTTTATTAGAATCAACGTCAAACTTAAATACACATATTTTATTTATTTGTTTTTAGTATATGAACTAAATAAAATATATAACCCGTCGATCACGATGAATAATAAATTACCATACTAAATGAAATTACGCGTATGTGATAAAAGCATTACGAATATTCTTATTATTAGCGGTAGTAAACAAACGTTTCAAAATAAAGTAATGACGGTAAATTATTAAATATATTACAGTATCAACTGAAAACAAACAATCATTCTACAAATTTCACATAGAATTAACTCATAATGTCAACAATTTTCAAGCCCGCGTATTCATAGCTCCGGACGGATCCACTTCAAACAATAACAGTGAAATTGTCTCTGCTAACTAAATGTAACTAGTTAAAGCAAAACAAGGAATGACGTAACAAAGCGTGACGTCACATCTCAATCTCATACAACTCATATACATACAGATTAAGTTGAATTGTCTAGATGTGATTAAAAAATAATAGGCTTCAAACAGTCATACCCAAAAAAACGTTATGTAGAATTTTGTTTATGTTGGTTTATCTGCGCTAATTTTCGAAACGCGTGAAACGGATTGTATGAAAATTTTGAGATAGGTAGAGAACTATATGAGAAGTGATATAGACGCTTTTTGATTTAAAAAAAAGTTAATAGCTTAGAAAATATACCTCTTTGAAATTACGGTTCAGAATACTTTAGGTAGCTTTAACAAAACAACCGAATAAAGTAGATATTTGTTTATATGAATGAGCCTTTTTACATTTTTATTTGTGACGTATTGTTTAGAGTACTGAAAGTTACATAGCAAACGTATTCGAACGATGTAATTACAGCCCAACAAATTAAGCCCCAGTAAGTGGCTAATGCGCCGGCGAACGTGCAGGATGAAGGGCTTACGAGATATTAATGATCATGCCGACTGTCGTTGTGATTTAATGCGTGCATAAAACATATTATGTTAGGAAGCGCGTCGCTGCTTCGCTTTTCGTGCTGTGAAAATACATAGACTAATTGTCTGCTTGTAGATCTAGTTTTAGAAAGTCATAAATAATTTGGTAAATAAACAATTTTTACAGCCTTTTTAAATTGATCAGTCCAGGTACCTGGTTTATTTATGTATTATTATTATTTATTTATATAATGAACGTTTATTGTTACATTTTAATTAGTTATTGCTATTGGTGTAATAAAATCCCTGGCGGGTTTAACCGTTCATGTTTTTTTGGTCAGCACTCGGAATTCGGAATGTTTTACTGTTAAATTAAAACTATTAAATTCAATTTATTTAATGTCAATGTTGAGATGTTAAACGACTCTAGCCTTATTATTATTTAGTCGTCACCTGTTCTTTTTTTATATTATGACAATTGCAAACGTAAATTATAAGGTAAATTTACAAAACCGTATTTGTATATTCCACTGTGTAAATTGGTTTATCGTAATATTATTAATTGTAAGTCTATATACATACCTATATCAATATACAGAGTTAACTATCAAAGTTACAAAAATATTCAAACATCTCACCTATAAATATTGAAAAATATCGCGTCGATAACCTCAAAATATCCGTTGAAAAGATTTCCATCGCACGACAAACTTGCTCAGATATTTTAAACTTTCAATGTTCTCGAAAAATGTGAATTTTACTGCATAGTTGGTGATACTCGAACGCTGCACAGCCTTTTAACAATTTAAACATGAAATTCGAGCAGAAATGTGCATGAAATTTCGGGAGAGCGTCGCGACGGTGGCGAGCGAGCAGAGTTAGAAAATTGTCGGGAATACCGAAATCTGTTTACTTGCCGCTGATATGGTTAATTATTTATTTATTACCTTCAGTATTAGCTAAAAATAAAAATGTTATTTTCATAGTAGGGAAAAAATGAAATGTTTTATTCAGACATCGGCGCTTCATAGACATTCGTTTTGATTTTTATATAATGCAAGATGTTGTTAATTTTTTTTAATATAGTATTTTTGATAAGTTTGACGTTGATGCTAATAAAATTGACACAAATAGGGTCACGTAACATTATCAAAAATTTTATTATTCAAAAATATTTTATGTTTTTTAATATTTTATATCAAAGTCAATATATTTTATTCAGTTAGGCTGGGGAAGCTCTTTTGAATCGTCAGTTTACATTTTTTTAAACTACCGCCGTTTCGGAAAGTAGATCCTAGTCAAGGAGACCGGGCAAGAAACTCGACTGTTTCCCTTTTCAAATCCATTTTTTCCAAAGGTTTATCCATTACAATTTGCTTTATATGTCTATCTTGCCAGAAATACAACGCGTTTACACTCATAGTTTATCAAATTATACGCGTAGAACGTAGCTACGTCCACATAGCTACGATAGCTACGCAGCTACACTAGCTACGCCATAACTCGACAGCTTAGAGGCTTACACGCGCCGGCGACCACCGTACTGCCAGTTATTGTAATGAAATTTAGCTTTGAGTGAATTTTTGGATTAAAAACAGACAAAACTAACGTTCCCAGCAGTTAGTCCTTTGTCGAAGATAAGCAGATTATGTTGGGAACGGAACATGGTAAAATTTTGAAGATTTTTTTGTGAACGCTATCTATGATATTTTATTCGCTTTGCTATTGTACAAAGGTAATTGTATGGAGTAATAAAAGTGACTAGAATTCTACCTTTTGGATGTGGAGTTAGTTTAGGAATTGTGTAGTCATTTTAATCAGATATCGTTTGTATATTGCTTACTATTCGTAATTTGATTGTAGATACGAGTACATGCATAGATCTATGTGGACATTTGGGAATGTTCAGAGGAATTTATATATTTCAGAAAAAATATATACTCGTTGTTACCTTTTTATTTCATTTATTATTATTCTTTTTTTAAATAATCCAGCCTAATAAAGACAGACAACCACAAAAAGAATAAATTTCTAACATACCAAGATTCTTTTTTAAAAATATTATTAAGAAATAAACTAACACGCATAATTGAAACAAAATTCAAAAGTTAAATAAGATAAACGAAGACTCCAATCCAAGGCAAGTCACGTAACGTTTTATTATAATATAAATTGTTACGTTAATTTGATAAACTACCTCTCGCATTAATTCTAAATGTTTTCAGTTAGGGTCGACGGTGCGCTCATTAAAATTTCCTTCAAAACAATCTCAATATTTCCCGTACCGTATGAAAGCATCCCTTTGTAGGGTGACCACATCTGTTGAGCATATCTCTTTAGGTATATATTTTATATTTTAACTAATTTTAATGTGTAAAAAAAATACTTTGTTTGTAAATATTTATTTTCATATCATAAGCTTTCGATATGAAAATTAAAATTTGTTCATTAAGTTATGCTTTAAATTAGGAAGATAATTGATTAAAGATATAATTAGTAATGAGATACTTCAAATGAGATCTTACCATACTGTTTTATTATTTACTTTTCAACAATTAGCTTTAACGAAACCTATACACAAACGTTATAAAACTCGTCCTTAATTTTTATGCCAAACACTTAACAAATCGCTTTACATAGACAGCAACATTTGAAATTTACTTGTAAATATTAAACGTACCGCAGTAAGTCTGAAGTCTAGCTGTAATTCGGACAGGGGATTAGCGCAATCCGTCAGTAAAGTCGGGCCTGTGGGTACAATTACATCTGTTGGCCGCAACGGATTATTCTGATCTATATTGTTATATTTTACAAACATTACAAAACTACTACTTAATTTTCATCCCAAACACTTAACATATCGCTTTGCACAAGTGTCAACATTTGAGATTCAGATGTAAATAATAAACAGACCGCAGTAAGTCTGAAGTCTAGTTGTAATTCGGTCAGGGATTAGCTCGCAATCCGTCAGTGAAATCCGTCTGTGGGTACAATTACATTTGGTGCCAGAATAACCGTTATTCTGTTTTCGTTAGCATATTTTTAAAACTTGTTACTTCCTTAACTACATTTTGTAGGATGTAAATGAAATCAGTTTTTTACGTATATGTGTATATTTTTCGGCTTTCTCGCATATTATAAAACAATTAATCGTAAAATTCATGACTTTCGCGTCGCATCGTGACAAAATTGACTATCGTAAATTTTAAGGTATAACTTGTTTTGATAGAAATTGCATGAATTTTATATATTTTTTTAATCCTTTTTAGTCTTTAAAAATGTAGTCACATTTTTAAATACTCTACTATAATAGAATAATTTTAAAACGCCCAATGTAACTCATAACATTCACAAAAAATATATACAGGTAAATCATTAAAATTTAAGCAACCATGGTTACCCTACCACGTAATCTCGGTGCTTTACCGTAAGTCCATTTAATTATCTAACAAGCCCCGGTAAAGAAAACACTGCACGCCCCCAACAAGCTTTAAGCACGAGATTTGCCTAAATTATTCAGAGCTCTATGCGCTACATACGTGAGTTTGAGGTTTATTGCCTTAGCGAGCATTGAAATTTAAAACGAAATATATAAAAATCTGTGCACAATATTCCGTCTTAAATAATATTAGGAACATTTCAGCCTAAAATATTGTTAAGAGAAAGATACAATATCTCTTAATCGGTTGTATTTTTATTTCATTGATTAGGCAAGAGATACAGTTACATACAAGTATAACTCTTTTATATTTTAAACTTTCGCGATGTAATTTATTCATTATTGCTTTGTGGACGGGTCTTATCGCGATAATTTTTACGTATTACAATACCTTATTGCCCGACGTTTCGGTGAAGTTGCATTCACCGTACGTCAGCTCGTGACCACGACCCGTCCACAAAGCAATAATGAAGTATAACTCTTACAAACATACACATATAGAAATTAAGGTACAATCATCAAGCCTTGTCAAATTAACTCATAGATGGCCCACATAATTCATTCTTTAATTTAAAATACGTTTATGTCAGGTACATGATACGCCACAAAGCAGTAATGGATTCAGCGATTATCTACGTTGAAATTTTTTATCTTCTTATAATATAATAATAAATTAGTTTTTAAAAGTAGCTCGCATTGTTTCAGACGGAAATTTGCTCGAGCGCGCTGACTGACGTCATCCACGCCGTCATCAATGGAACGGATGGTTGCCTCTTTTGCTTCGGACATGCAGGACTAGGTGAGTAAACATATAAAATAATAATATTTTTCTTGTCACAATAAAGAAATTAGACGACGTAGTTTTTAAAAGATGTAGATCTGAAACTAAATTATTGAAAACGTTCGCTATCAAAACATGCTGCCTCTGATTTGTACTGTAAATCAAGGGGATTAAGTATCAAAATGTATGTCATATTATGCCATAGTTTATTTTTACACCATAATGCCCTTTATGATTTAAAATCCAAGCAAATACTGTTTTTCAAGTGCTCTAGTGTTTTCAATCCATCTCATTCACGGTAAAAAAGGACATTATCGTGAGAACGTACACTTGTCAGAAAAACGTTGGGTTTCCTCGAAAACCTTCACAGCTAAAATTAATCAATTTTGGATTACACCTTTTCAACAATGGGATTAAAATGTAATTACGTATGTTTTAATATGGAATACAATTTTTTTACTCAATGTCACAAAAAAAAAACTATTTTTAGGCTCTCTCATATACCTTACATACTAACTAGTCTCATCTTCCAAGAATTTCTCTTTGACCCTCAGGTCGTATATTACTGGACAATGGGTTGAAATCTTAGTCTTTCTTTGACAATGCCATATTCTTAGACGACTTGACTATCCTTACAGTCTTTTCACGTAAAGGAACTACTCTTAGCTAAAGTACGTCTTCATTTATTTATAACGTATGAATCCTTCTTTTATTGATCCAGAACACTTCCTTCTATTTTTAACTCGTTTCATGGATCTGAAATATTCCAAGAAGGATAAAATTTTGGTGAAATCTATGCTATTGTGTATTTTCAATTCCAAGATATAATTATCCATTAAGTCATTATGAAGCAATGCACTCAATTGAGATTAAATATTTTTCTTTAATAAAAGGAGAATATGCCTTCGTAATCAATAGTATTGTAATAACTTATAACAATTACGTTACTTTCTAATGTCATACCCAGCTGTGGGACAATTTACGAAGTTAGCTCATTCATTGCAACAGTATAAAGTGTAGTTAGCACAAGTGGTGTATTATTAAAGAAACAATACGTTTCCAACACTCGGATTTACGAGTGAAATATTCAGTCCGTAAGCGCGTTGCACTATTTATAAGACAACAGTGGAACTCTCGCGAAGATTTGCATCGAAATGGAAGGCGGTAACAGTTAATTGAAACTTTAATACTGAATGGAGGTACTTTTGGTATAACTTTTACTAGGCGATAAAAGTAAGGCTTATCTTTTAATTAACGGCTCTACTTATAGAATCGATTTTGTAAAAATCTTTTCAGAATTCATCGTATTTTTACTATAATATCTAGAAGTACTTTTGAATGTCTTTTTTCTGACTATCTACTATTTTTATGACTGTACGATATCATGGAAATAGTTAATCCATTGTAAATTATTTATCGTTCTATAAGAATTAATATTCTATTTTTTACTAAAAAAGGATTCGGAAAAGAAGAAACGACAAAGGTCGTAAATCATTTCAAAAACCAATACCGATAGGCGACTTCTTATCCGAGTCAAATCAATAAGAACACAAAGCTTATAGTTTCTCGAAATAAAACAAAGTAAGTACACTTAAACGATATTCTTAATAAACGAGAAGATATTATTAACGACGCTCCGACATTGTAAGTCTTACTCAGCGGCGGGGATTAAGGTTTTAAATGCAAATTGAATGAAAGCCTCGCCGCGGAAGTTTGAGGGAACGTGGCTTGAATCCCGCGGAAACCTGGCTTACTGTATCAACCCGCTTATTTCGGGGATTGTCGATCCCGCGAATAATTAGAACCTCGTTTTAATTATACCGGCGTATGGGCCGTTATAGAAATATTGGCATGGATTAGGCTGTAGATTGGATGCGGTATATTTGTAGCGTAAAAAAATATGTATATGAGGATTTAATGGGTGTTTGGTGTTTGCGTGAGGTAATTATTTACTTATAGTGAAAATAAAAAAAATAAGAGAAACAGTAGGTACATGTGTAAGTACCTGGAGGTATGCCTTGTTTCTGTTTATACTATCCAGGTATAAAAAACTGTTTTTTTTTTTTCTGAAAACTTCCTTATTATATGTATGACGGTACAAGTACATTGCGTTTTTTTACACAGTCCACAGTTTTAATAACTTTCGAATATTGTATACAAGTTGTAATATAAGTACTTTGGAATTCATTGTATAAGTAGCACATAACGATTTCTTCTCTACCCAGGCAAGTCGTACACAATGTTGGGGCGACCGGATTCCTCAGCTTCTCTCGGCGCCATCCCCTGCGCCATATCCTGGCTGTTTAGGGGTATCGCAGAGCAGAGGCACAAGTGTGGCACTCGCTTCTCTGTGAGAGTATCCGCTGTGGAGCTCTGCACTAACACGAATCAGATACGAGATCTTCTGGCACCGTACCAAAATGGTAAGTTAATTAACGGATTTTGCTTCTTAACTTCATGCACTTGGTATAGGTTTGTCTGATGATAATGACTAGTATCTTCTTAATAATACTTTAGAACAACAAAAATCGTTATTTGATATTTATGGAGTATGAAATTACTACAATGCACTACATTAACAGCTAGTGCTAATTAAATACCACTCGGAAACGACAATATTTTTTACACATTTATATTATATATTTACAATCTCGTAACAAAAGGCAGCCTGGTGACATCTTCATATAACATACCTATCTACTTCTGCTATGTAATCACAATGTTTTTCAACAGATACCGAGCAATCACCTGGCGTGTACCTCCGTGACGATCCTCTCTTCGGCACACATCTCCAAAATCAATCAGAGCTCCGAGTGCATAGCGCTGAAAAAGCAGCCTTTTATCTGGACGCGGCCTTAGCGACGCGCGGGACGAGGGAGGAGGGGAAGGACAGCCATTTGCTCTACACATTACATATTTACCAGTACAGCGTCGGCGGGAAAGGTGCAGGTATGAGAAAATTTTAAATATGTCCATATTCAAGTGTAAGATTTAAGTTTGATATCAAAATATAATGTTTTAGTTTTATAATTTCGTGATTACAATAATTCACTTTTTCATAGTATAACGTTGTGCACTTTAAAGTATCAATTTAGCTATTTATACTGCATTTCAACTTCAAAGAAATTGAATGTTTGATTATTCTCGTTCAGGCAAATGTCTAGAGCTTTCGCTGTCGAGACGGTTTTAAAATAACAATTCGTTTCTTTATTTACAGTTGCCGGGGGCCGGAGCCGTTTGCACTTGATAGATTTGGGGAATTCGGAGCGAGGGAAAACTAATGGTGGCATACCGTTATCTGGACTGGGGAATATACTTCTAGCAATATTTAATGGCCAACGACACCTACCCTACCGAGACCACAATTTGACACACGTTTTGAAAGAATGTTTGGGCTCATTGACTTGTCACACCGCTATGATCGTCCACGTCTCTCCGAACGTTCAAAACTATTCCGATACATTAACGACGCTACAATTAGCATCAAGAATACATAGATTACGGAGAAGAAAAGTAAAATATAGTTCGAACAATAATGCTGGTTCGGGTGGTAGTTCTGGAGAAGACGCCTCGAAACCAAGTAGCAGTGAACCTGACCCTTCAAGTAGTGATCTTTCAGCAGATACAGTCATTTATGTAGGACCTCTAGACGACGCAACAGATGGCGAACATCCGCCAGTTTATATCCCACATATAAATTCCGGTGACAATAGGTGTGTTCTGAGTAAAGCATTAAGAGGATCAGCCGCTGAACAAAAACACAAATCTTCTCTATCTAAAGTTGTCGAAGAAAAAAGTCCCGTACATAAATTACATTCATCACCTAAGGCGTCACCTTTAAAAAATGTAACTCAACCTAACTTCACACCAAAATCCTCACCTATACATACTGCTTCATTAAAAGGCGCACCTTTGAAAAAACAAGGGTCAAAACACGGTGAAGAAGGAAAAAATAACAGTGACGAACAGTGGATTGATGGGCCTAGAATATCAAAGTCAAAACTAGTTGAAGCACGACATATAATTAAAGAAACACAAGGGAAAAAGCGAGAAACTTGGATTGATGGCCCAATGCAGGAAACTAAACTCCCACTACAATTTGAATCTGTACCAATACAACCTAATGCTGTACCTTTACAAGTTGGTGTACTTAATTCGTTCGGTAACGAAAGCATTGGGTACGGATATATGGATAATCATAAGAAAAATATGATAAAGAAATGGGTGGAGAATCAAACTTCTCAAATTCATAAATCCAGACACAACTCACCTAGCCACAAAGCCCAACCTCATAAAGAAGTTCAGAGATTACCTGAAGAAGTAGAAACAACACATCGAATGGAAATCAAAGATGCCACAAGAAGGATTCATGTTGAAGAATCTACTATCAGAACAGGCTTAAAGGCTGGTTCAAAAGGCATGGCAATAGAAGAAGAGAATGTAGGTCCACCTGATCCTAATTTAGTTCGGAAACCGTCCAGTGCGCGATCTTCAGCAAAGAATGAACCCGACGAAGATGACGATAGCGAAGAATTAGCAGAAATTCCACCCGCATTACCCTTAATGAATCCAAGTAGCCTTAGTAGTAGAGAAGTATCAATGGAAAGCCTGGACAGTAAATACAAGGAAAGAATGAGAATGGACGATGAACTGGTTTCTAGTCATAGTCGAGATATAGATTTACATGGAATGAGCAAAGGCCCAGCAGATGATGAGGATGACATTTTAGAAATAATTGAGGTTGAAGAGCCGTTAGAACCAGTTCCTATGCAAGATTGTTGTCTACAAGTTACAGAAGAGGATATCGCATATTGCATGGGTTATGCTGATCATTCGTTTATAGATATGGATCACGAAGATGGTGAAGACCATCCCCTTAGGATTTTAAGTCAAGAAAATTTAACCGTCGCTTCAACTTTTACTGACACCCTTTCTTTATACAGTGAAGTTGAAAGACAGATAAGGAATGAAGCATATCTAAGACAAACTATAGGATTCTACGCTCATAGCTATGCAGATCATCCACCGGATATAAATCCGCACGAAAGCTTACCATCATCACGTTCTAGACTAGAGGAACTAATGGGATTAACAGAGTTATATGGTTCTCGTAGAATGTTAGATAGCAGTAGTAATGTACCCGCTCCTAGAATCGCTCCTCAATTCCAATCACTTTCTATGTGTAATGTAAGGGATACTGAAGATTATCACGGTGATGGATCTGTGTACAGTGAACCTGCATATCGGCCTAGTGACAAAATTTGTGATAGTTGCAAACGGTCTATGTCCAGACCAGGCAGTGCTGTAGGTGAATGCGATGCATATCACGACTTAGACATACCACATAATGATTCATACGGCCCTTTCGAGAGATATAGATCGAATGATATCACAGATGCCAGAATAGCGTCTTTAAGGCATCCAGATGGGGCCTCTGATCCTAATTTACGAGAAGAAAACCGCATACCTGGTAGTGGAGCCCCATCTAGTACTTTTAAAGAACTTAAATCAAATTTACATCTAGAAGTGACACCGCCGGTTGTAACAACTGAGCCACGAGCGGAAAAATGTGAAAAGGGCGATAAAAATGTTGCAAGGGTTGTTGCGAGTTGTAAACCAGATGGTTACGATAGTGGACATGAGTCAACACCAAGAACTGGTAAACATAGTCCTGCGGCTACTTCAAGAAGAGCAGAATCCGGATACGATTCGGTTCCAAGAGATTCTGATGCGTCCTCCCTAGATTCTTATCCGACTCGAAGAGCGGCTGTAGCGAGAGCACACGCAAAAAAACACACAACAGCCAAATATAAACAACACAGCAACGGCTCCTTCTGTTCGTGGCTCCGAAACCCTTTCACTTGCAAATACGCGGACACGGATCCCGAAATTAGTGACTTTTAACAATAAAGCAAAGTATATAAAAAAAAATTATATATACGGTACAAATTCGTACTTATAACATAGTGTTTAAAATCTAAATATCATTAAGCTACGTTACCGAATTTAATCTGGAGACTGCTTTTGTACTCTAGACGTACTCGTATTTATACAACAAAAGCTTTGGCACTGATCCAATGAGGTTACCGCTGTATTTTTCTAAACCTTACGAAGCTTCTAGTTCCGCTCCGAAATATATTTTTAAAGGCGTACTTAGCGAGTTTATTGGATCGTATAATAAATGTAACACATTTGTAAATAATAATGGCAGACGTGTTATGCAACGAATCGACCCGTTTAGTACTTATTCCTGCTCATTTTTTGTACTTTTATATTGTAATCATCGACATCATTTTTGGTATATTAAATTGGTACGTTTTTCGCAACTGTTGTATAGCTTTTTTATAAACGAATGTATAAATAAATAAAAGCAAGAGTCTTCCTCCGTCTTCCCCTGATGTCGTACTGTGAAGGCACTGCCGTATTATCAACGTTTGCTCCCACAAATATCTTCGAAAATGTTTTTGATGCATTTCTTCCAATCACTTAATAAGATATCTTAAAAACTAATAATATAAATACAACTTTTATTAAATTTTAAAATCATCGAATCATCACTCTGATCTATTGAGTATTTTAGGTTTAATTAGAATTTTTCATTTACGATAATTAAGTGAATGGATCGAATGTTATTTTATATTATAAAAATTATCTAGTAATAAGACTGTTGTGTCATTGGCCATGTTCTAAATAGCTTTAATATTTTATTATCATCTTCGAAGTCGGCGAGACCGTTGTAAATATAAACTCGAATGCAATCACTATGGCTTTATGAAATGTTGGTGAACTTAGTTATCGCTTTATTGTCAATGTTCTGTTATATACCATTTAATATTATATAAATATATATCGTAAATTCTACTATGCGTTCGTATTAGTTTAAAATAAAATGTTCGATTTGAACTGACTTGAGTTTTGTTTTCTTTATTTCTTAAACCCCTTTTGAATAGCTACAAAACTACAAAATTACAAATTAGGGATGATTTTTTTTAAATATATAAAAGCAGTAGAACTGTAATGGGATTGAATTTTTAAATTTAGCATGATACCTAAATGAAAAAAGAAACATTTAATAAAATATCAAAAAGGTCACCGTCTTTTTTCTATAAAGTTCTACCTTTCTTAAGTCCTTGTACTACAATAATTATTTATTATTAAGAATTGTAAAGAACAAGGAGACATAAAATCGTTTACATTAACCAGTATTCAAATGAAACATTTACACCGGCAAAACCCTCATGAATAAATAACGTAAAACTTGAGACTTTACCCTTGGTAATTCTAAAATCTTATGGGAACGGGATACAAACTTTAGCCCCATGCAAAAAACTTTTAAGGGGAGCCCTATTATCTTTCATTTCTCATGTAATTTAACATTCTCTGCGCCTCGGGTGAATCGAGCTATCAAACACGACATCACCCTCTTCTAAGAAGGGTGACAACTTTTTTTCTGAAATCTTCCAATAATTTGCCAAAGTGGCAGCTGGTTAGGCCATAACGATTATCGGGCGCTAAAAAGATTTCGTATACGTTCTCTCGTCGAGATTTTAGGGGAAAACCGATGGCATTATGGCAGCTATTAGCCTTTATTTTTGAAGGAAAATTTCAGGACGGAGTAAATATTTACGTAGAAATATATGAGCAAAATAGGAGTGATATTGACGTCAATATTTGTGGAACGAAAATGGGACTAATTTGTATTTGTTATTCTCTATAATTTATTTCGATTCTTAATTTATAATTATAAACTCCTCATCATTTAAACATTGTAACTTTGAACATAGCAGTACCTTTTCTTCTCTTTACATCGATATCAATTCGAAAGATATCTCTCGAGTCATAATACCAAAAGATTTAAAAGAAAAATAATTAAAGCAAAAATATTCCTTTCACTATGTACCTTACTTACACTCTTAACATTTAAAGAAATGCCAGTACTAATGCCGGGGGTCACTGCGAGTACATTTATATATTTACATAAAGCAATTCCAAATAGTAATTTTGGTCCTGAATTATTAAAATTTTCATGCCAAATAAGTTAAAAATGATCTGTAGTTGAATAGTTCTTTCAATAAAGTACTTGATACAACATTCAATACATTGTTACCACATTATACGCTTACCTACACATTCCTGAATAAATTCTTCCTAAAACAATAACACATAAAAAAACATGAAAGAGAAAGCAACAAAAGTAATCATTTTTTCGACAAATACATCACATCCTCACAATACCCGTCTAATGATACTACATTTAATAATGCCGACTCTGTCACGATACATAATACCACAATAAGAACAAAACACGAAGAATAACGTATAAAGGCGGTACACGCGTCGGCCGGGGAGTCGAACCTACGTGACGCGAAGACGAAATTCACGCGACATATCGAAACTTCATTCCGATAGAAATTCAAGCGAATATAAACCTTAATACAACACAATAAAGATGATAGGGAAATTGCTTTTTGTTTATGTGAAATATTTTGTACGTGACGCGCAAAGAAAGCTGTTCGGATATTTTATATAGATGGATAGATATGTCATAATAACGTCCTGTACTGCGTCGAACATAGAGTATAATAAATAAATATCTTTTGGATTTTTTACACAGTACGAGTTTCAATCAAAAAATAAACCTTTTTTTTGATAACTGGTAACTGTTTAAAGCACCTGAGGTGGATATCACATAAGTTTTTTCAATATAATAGAGTTATTTTATATCACTACATGTACTGTTTCTATTATTTTACAGCTAGATGGCTTTTACAAAATAAACATAGAAAACGACGATATGACGATAGCTAAAATACTCTACAATTAATTTCTTTTTTCCTAATACATATTTGAGTTTAAAATTATCTGGCAAAGTTGCAAACTTTTAATTTATAAATAGGTTCAGTGTCCAACAAAAAAAACACCTTCAACGGTTAGGATGTTCATATTTTAATAGTATCTAATTAGGTTACAATTAGTCTCCAAAAATTAATTAAAATTTTCCACATAACTAACACATGAAAGTCAGTTTCCATCTTCGAACAAAAATCATTCAAACCAAAGTTTCAAGTTTCAGCTCATAAACTATCAAAACTATAAACGATCATCTTGAAGAATACGGAATAAGATTATACGATCATTTGAAGTCCCTCAGCTATAATGGCATAAGTTAGAGCTACTTCGATGCCAACTTTTGTTTCTTAAAAACATTAGGGGCACGACGTTTCATACGTGAGGGGAATTCACGAGGGTTGACAATTATAAGATGGTTCTGATACCATATCAGTGACGATATATTTTATTTCTCTTTTCTTTTTTTACTCTTTTTAATATAATTACATAATCACTATATCAGTTTATCATATTTAACATAATATTAAAGTTATTCGAGGAATTTAAGTAAATATGTGCGAAAGTTTATTTTCAAGCCTTAGGGGAAGCCTTTGGACACTGTAGATAACTAGTATTTTTCTAGCTCTCTTTATAGAGTTTTATTTTATCTGTCTTGATCAAACAGGTGACTAATTTTTACCTCGAACGATTGCCATCTTGCTTCCATATGAGATCAAACCAAGAGTCTAAAACAATGTTTTAAAAAAGATGTGCGAATTTTTTATTGCCACAATGGCAAAAGCCTACAATAATAATAAATACAAACAAATTGATAACCCATAAAGCCACGGGCAAAAGCTTTCCAGTAAATAAATCTAGTTTAGATCCATTAATAAACAATATAAATTGCGAAGGCTTAAAATACACAATGCCTAGTTCCACGAAAATCCATCCAATATATTTCACGAAATGTGTACACAAAATAACGAAAGATAATACCATCAAAAATATCAGTAAATAAGATTTACGAATGTAGTGTAATGTAAAATTCAAAAGCAATAATGTTGGTATACTAATACTAGCAGCTTTTTCATATACACATATATGTACATAATTTTTTTAACTTTAATGTTGCAAAAGGAATATTCCTGCCAAAGAAGTTTCTGGGTGTTACGGATCCAGAAATACCGTGATGACACACTATGATGACGTATGATACGTTTGTATATTCTATATAGGGTTATATGTATATCTAAATCTATGCCCAAAATATCTTATTTCTTAAAGGAAAAGAAGTTCCAATCTAACACATGCTCCTGACATAGGCAAGGAGATGAGTTATGTTTAGTGTGACCGTGGTAGAAAGTGTCAATAGAGTTAAAAAGAGAAGTTTTAGTATTTATAAAATCTATAGTATAGTATTGTTAGTATATTTTTTTGGCTTACAAAAAAAACACACTAGAATTTTATATTTAAGTAGGTACAAATAAGTCTAAGATGAAGTTATCCATCCATTACTCGTGCACATAAGAAATAAGTCATATTTTTTTTACCGCAAACCTTCGCGGCCACAAATCGAATTTGTCTCCTTCGAGTTGAGCCGAAT
>DVXP01000912.1:0-17143 GCA_018235645.1 Junonia grisea | reverse complement strand
TATATTCTACATATTGTTGTCTATCCCTCATATAACTAGCAAAGAAATATAACAAATGGGGGGTGAAACCAACACACGCCATATTGTTACATATTGTTACATCTTAAAGAAAACAGGACGGGAAAATTAACAAAATATTAAATAATCTTTGGTGGAAGCAAGAAAAAGATATTTAACATTTACCTGACGAATACCTTATTAAAAAATTAAAGCTACTTCAAAAATCGTTCTCTCTCGCATCATTAGGGTTGAATAACATAAAATCGGTTTTAGCAGATATTAATGCAATAGCGTCTTACAATAAAAAGATAACGTGTTGAGTCACTTTATCGCAATTTACAAAAAAAATCTTATTTATATATATCACACTGGACATACAAACAATAATCATATTGTGAAACGAAGTGCCACTGAGTGCGGGACATCGTTAAGAGGCAGGTACGATATATCTTCAATTATAATTTTACCTATAATAATAATTTTTTTAAAATAATTCTGATAGCCATTTTCCCGGACTTTACCCAGGGAATGCCTTATTCTAGATTAGGTATTTACATATTACTAATTTTTACGCAGACCCAATGCTGTCTAATCTCCACAACCCAGAAGGCAAGCCAGTAGCTATATATACTAGAATATTTACCTACTATGAGTAACTATCGTTATCAAGTAATTATTATAACAACCGGTCTGACTGCTTTACGAACTCTCACTAAACATTAAAAAATAAGTAGCTTCTAGGCGCGACTTCGTCCACGACTGTAATTATTGTGTGTAATTCCTTCGAGAACCGTAAATTAAATTTTAGGATACAATGTAGCCAATGTCCTAATTGAATGTTTTAAGCCATTATCGTTTCAGCTTTTAGCCCAATCGGTTTAGTCGTTTTTCCGAAAAGAACAACAAACACACGAACTTACAAAATTTCGCTTTTATAAATCGCTTTAAATAAGTAAAAGTAAAAATCCGATATTAGTCATAGTTTCGGTTTCAAATGTCGGAATTGAAAACTACGACAAGACAAGAGAATTTATTACGAATTTTCGTAAAAAAAATATGAAATTATTATATACAAACAATGCGTCACAGGTATTATGTACGCCATACTGATTTGCTCGTTGTTGCTGGGCTGTGCATGTGCAGATGATGCGGTACAGGGTGCGCACAGAGGCTTGAAACCTGGAGTTAATAATTTGAAGTAGGTATATATTTATTACTTATGTATTACTACTAATAAACTGATTTGAGTTTTTGATCTTGAAAAAAAAGGTTAATTGTAATCACCGTAAACTGTTTTGTATCGAGAATCAAAAGAAAGGTCTTTATAATATCATTATCAACTAAAACAAAAATAGGATTCAAATGTGACAATAAGGCTCCGTAGTCGAGTTACACTTTTTAATTTGTACTTATTTATTTACCAATTCATGTGATTGTCTTTTCATGGTTACAGCAGCAACGATACTCCCACAAAGGTTTATCAGTGTGAAGATGGATACCAATCAACTCCTGATGGAGACTGCAAGCCAACTTGTGATAAACCGTGCATCAACGCAGAATGCGTCGCACCGAACGTGTGCCGCTGCAAACCAGGCTACCAAATTGATGAACATAATTGGCAGTGCTCACCACAATGTATTAAGTATGTATTACCTTTTATTTACGTTTGTAATGTTGGTAAATTAGTCCCCTGTTCTAATCTGTTTATAGAATACTCTTCTCAAAAGGAAAAATGAAATTAAACAATGTTCTAAAGAGACTAAAATACTTATGCAATATCTAATAATGTTGTAATCTTTGTTGCTGACAATTAAGTTTTGTAAAATGAAAATTGTGTACGATTTTTACGAGTAAATAAGTATATAGGTACATAACCTTTTCTCTTATCTTGGTTAAAGCCTACATAAAATCACGTAGTTTTAAATTTCTAAAATAACGATAACTTTTTCAGAGGATGTGAACCTGATGGCAGATGCATTTCTCCAAATGTTTGTGAATATCCAAGTACAGTGAAGCCCGCTTTCTCCTTAAACCCTACTATTGAAATAACTAGAGAAAAAATACCAGAATTAATCCCTGGGAGAAGACCTACCTACCTTAACGTCCCTACTAACCAAAACGTAACTAACGTCACATTTCCTCAAGACTTGCCAAGAAATACAGTCTATCCTGGAAACCATGTATTTCTTGGAAATCAGATATACCCAGAAAATCAAGGCCACCTTGATCATAGATACCCAGGAAATCAAAGACAAAAATTCAAAAATTCAAATTCAGAAAATTCGGAATGTGTTACCTGTGAAAGACCCAAAGAATTTCCATTTCATCACCATCACCATCACCATCACCATCATCATCATCACTATATTCTTCCAAAGCTTAAAAATATTTTGGGACCTCATTTATTTCCAAAACACAAAGTGTTCATTGAAGACCTTAGTAACCAGGACTCTAAAGATCAAGACCAATACCATCATGGTCCATTTGATGACGATAGTGAGTCAGCATCTCAAGAAAATTTTATGAAGCAACCATTATTTCATTGCTCCCAACCGTGCATCAATGGAATTTGTGTTGGAGATAACAAATGCACTTGCAATTTAGGATATGAGCCCGACGCTTACGACACAAACAGGTACGAGTTATTATTTTCTTTAAAAATATCGCAGAGTTTTGAAATAGTGGATTAAACTTCAATAAAAATGGTCTCCTAATAGAAGATAATGTGCCTAATGCGTGTCCATTTGAGTACTTTACCGCTACGTGAACGTTAATTGAGTAGATTAATATAAGAATCCACCAAATACAGAAACTTTAGTCCTCCATTACTCGACTACTTGATTCTCATTGGTCGTTTATGTTTACAGTTTGTATTGCTCAACTTCTGATTGATTTTCCTAGTGGACAAAAGATGATTCTGATTCAATCTTATATTTTGCCTTTACATCCCCCCAATCAAAAAATGGGAAAAACTTGCTCTAGATATTAGACCGACATTAACTGTATCGGTTTTTACAACACTAAATATTCTTCTTTTCTTTAGAATTGTCTCTTTTATAGATGTGTACCAAGTTGCCAAGACTGCTCCAATGGAATCTGCCTCTCTCCTTACTACTGCAAATGTAATTTTGGTTATGAGAAACGTAAAAATGCTGAAGGAAGACGAGTTTGTATGAAGATGAGATAAACATTAGCTGATCTTGAATTTTGAATGCACCCGTTTACTAAATAATAATTTATTTTATTTTATATTTCAATAAAACATTTAACAATACTGATAATGAACTATGTTTTAATAAGCTATTTAACTGCATGCTACATTAATTTTCATTTCTTTTTTGTTTTGATTTTATCAACAAAGTATATTACACCTATTCTCGTTTACAGGAGTAGTATAAAGCCCTGTTGAATTTTGAGGCACCAGATAAAATTAAAAAGCAAATGTCTAACCATATTTGATCTCTCCAATCCCTCCAACCCTTTCCGTGATACATAAATAAATACTTATATGCATACTAGCTGTTATTCGTTCCTAACTCATAATTTCAGGGGTATTTATTTTATATCTTATTTTTAATAAAAACTTATTAGACCTCAGACTTAAAACATAATTATATTTTTAAACTACCTAATTTTGATTCATAAAAATTACCATTCACTATGGCAAAACTTTTGGTGAAGATCTCATTGTGATAAGCATCAATAGAACTCCTCGACACATTATGTATCAGTAATTTTAACGACGTCATAGAAGCTCGCATCCTTCTGAGACATGATTTTCAAGGGCGAAACCAACTAAATTACGGCCACCGCCCGCCTCTATTTGATACCCCCTAATTGTTATTAAAAAATATAATTATTATCAATGTGTATATTCATGCACATTTTAGATATTTGTCATATAAAATGTACATTTGTCTCCATCTATGCAGCGAAGCTAAAACACATTTGATAACGTAGTGTTCCTAAATCACGATAGATGGCGTTGTTTAATTATTATCAATATTTGAGAGTAAATGCAAAAATATAGTAACTCGTTTAGATATTTTTAAATCCAGTCAACGATTTTATGACGACTTTAATAGAAATAACGGGAAACGCAATTATATAATTTTTGAAACGAACAAAACAATCTTCATCAGGTACATCTAGTGTTTTCCAACATGCAGCAGGAACACCGCCCGCCCATATATTAGGAAACCAAAAGAAACCACATAGATACCAGAGTATTTCTACACTAGATATACTTAATATAAAATACCATAAAAAATGTGAAATAAAAGTCAAGTTCAATATTGAATAAACGTCGTTTTTAGTTTCGCAGATAAAAGAATCGAGATGTAAATGGTTGCCAAGTTCTGTATTCAATTGGGATGTAATTCAATCTTAAGATTTTACACCATTATTTTTTACGTAGAGACTATATTATATTCGCTAGTTAGTGTACTTCATATTTGTTCTGGACTATTGCTATTTAAGCTGTGTTGATAGGTTTATTGATAAAAAATAGACAAGTCAAATCTTGTGACTTGTTGTGTCTACCTATACCAATGTCAGACCAATAAAAAAGAACACATAGGTACTATCGAACAAATATGTAATTCACAATAATGTTTACAAATGAGGTATGACATCCATGCAAAAATTTAATTGTATGGATCGAGTTGATATCTCTATTTTTAAGTCACTTAAAAAAACTTTGCTTGTCCACATCGCAACTTTCCTCATCAGTTTTACCTCATAGCTATCACATTATTGAAAACTCAAACATAACAAAAACATATTATAATTTTACTCAGAATTAAGTATATTTATGTGATTTAGATTCGTGGAAGCCGATAGCCGAGGCCAAGGCCGGATTGCGTGGGTTACTCTTATCAGGTTCCGAGCTACGGTTGCATTAAAATAAACATACTCGTGTGAGATTATAACGTGATTTATTAATTGACCCCACTTTTTATTTGACCGCAGAAAGTTATACTTTTTTTAAAACGAGTACCTACGTACGTAACTCGGTGGTTGCCTACTGACGTGGACAGTTTGTTGATGTCAAGAGTGAAGACATGGTGGACTGGTGGTATCTATATCTATACATAAAAATAAAATAGAAGTGTCTGTTTGTAATATAAACATATCAGCTTTTTACTAAATACAAATGAATATTTACAAGATAATAATACCAAAATACTGATTGTTAAAATTTTTGTCTGTTTATTTGTGTGTCTATTCCGGATAATCTCCGCAACGGCTGGATCGATTTTGATGGGACTTTCACTGGTTGATAGCTAATGTTATAACGACTAACATAATGTACTAGATACCTTTATTTTTGAAACGGGATTAGGGATCTCCAAGAAAAAAAAAGCCTTAAAATTGTTTCACGTGGACGAAGTCGCAGGCAGCTAGTAGAGCAATATAATATTATGATTTATGAGAGATGCAACTAAGAAACGCATAAAGAAGAGCTGTTGTTTATTACCTTCTAAACTACCTTTACAGTATGTTTTGAATATGTGTAAAAATCATTTTAAGAGACATATGTGTAAACGCAGAGTACCAGTAGGTACAAATCTAACTACTATTATACTCGTAAGTGCGAAACTTCGTAAGAATGTATGGATGTTTGTTGCACTTTCATGCAAAAACTACTCAACAGATTTTGATTAAGTTTTACTTTAATATAGCTCATACAATGGAGATTCTATAATCATAGATTAAAGATGTTAATAGATTTGGCATAAGGCATATTGACATACATTTTCAAAGCGTGAAGTCACACGCTTAGTAATAAACATTCCATTGAAATTGACCTTAAGGACGTGCTGACATATGTGATTCATTTTGCATTAAATTGTTAATGCTAAACAAAGTTTGTATTATCTCATCGCTCTTGTTGACGGTGACGATATTAACCAATTAGGGGTCCTTCCACTATTATGAAATTAAATAAGTCCTGTGGTCGATAAATCGACCATGAAACCCTTTAAGTCATGGCATGTGACAGCTTGACTACTGTTAGTATTTTGACTGATAGTATTTCATGGGTATCGATGTAATAGTGTTGTTGTTTTAGTCAATTTTCGAAAAAGTCACTTTACATATACAGGGTCTTTGGTGGGTCGATGTCAAACTTGAACCGGATGATAGAGTTTAAAACCTTTAAAGGGTTTAAGATGAAAATAACTTTTATGTCGAAATGATTATTTATCCTAGATTAAAATTAAAATAAAATTAGAACCCAAAAACGTTCCATTATTTTTTAATTACCTTATCTTAAGAACAATCGATCTTTTTTAAAATTTTACAAAAACCCGAATAACTCTAAAACTGTGGCGCTTTATATTAAGGCAAGTTGTGTTTATTTTAGTTGTGTTTTTCGGTTCAAGTTTGTATATAATAAATAACAATAAATGAATATCATAAAGTATGAGTTTAATTGTTTGCCTTGCCTTTATGCCTCAAAACGACTATAACGAAATTATACACGTTTGCTATGCTTTGGATCAGGCTCCTTTTAATGGTCAACTTAATACTCAAACATTTTCTATATAAATGATGAGGTACAATTTTGGTTCAATTTCCTATCGAACCTTTTTCGGTGAAAAACCAACATTGACGGGCACTATTTTGTAACCACAATGTTACGGCATTCCAAATCAAAGCAGTAGGTCACTGAAAAGGATGTAAGGTTTCCTCAGAAACTATTTTTTCTGAAAGATAAAAAAAATGCTGCTTGCATTTGATTGAATATTAAGAGATTAGAAGGTGTTTTCTTAATTAAAAATTCCAAAATACTTGTTAACTCAAGCGAACTTTTCGTAAAATTATATTTTTCAATGAATTATTTTATATGAATTCCACTAATCATACTAATTAAATAAACAGTTATCTATGTGTAAACTTTATTCAGAACCACAGTTCTTTAGTACAGAACCACAGACATATACATATGTTGTGATATTAAATATTCGCACATCGCATCATCGGACATACAAATAATAATCATAGTGTGAACGGGAGTGTTACTGAGTGCGTGTCATCTTAGATACTACATAGAGGTATTTATCTTTGATTAAAATTATATAATAATAATAATAAGGAAATATAATTAAATATAAATCAAAAAAGTTATTGTACGAGTATGAAACCATGTCTGCGTGGAAAAAATAGAAAAAAAGTTAATCTTTACACTTATATGAATTTGTTATATGTAATTATTTTAATTACTTATTTTATCGTGACCCTTTCTGGTAAAGGTTATTGAATAATAATTATACTAAAACAGTAAGAATTAATTAGAAATACATTTTGCTTATTTTTAGTACAAGTTATATATTTAAAAAAAACTATAATTATTTAATAAATAAATCCGCGTGGGTGACCTGTATAATTATGTATGTATGTACCTACAACAAAAAATAGAACAACATAAACTCGGAAAGTAGGTACGGAATCTAAAGAGAGACTGTATTTTTTTATAAAAAATGTTTATTTGACATACTATGTATAACTTTTGCCTATTCTTGTTCGTATAGAAACAAGAAAATTCGACCGTTTTATAAGCCTTCTTTAGTTCTGTAGCAGGAGCCTTGATGGCCTAGTGATGAGAAGACGTCGATATAGTCCAAAGGTCGCGGGTTCAAACCCAGACTAGCATCACTGGATTTTCTCGTATAATGCTTGTGTTTAAATTCATCATGAAGGAATACATCGTGAGGAAACATTCATAATCCGAAAGAAATTGAGACACATGTATGTCCGCCAACCCGCAGTGGAGCAGCGTGGTGGATCAAGTTTTTTAATCTTGTCCGTAATAGAAAAAGAGGCCTATGCCCAACAGTGGGACATTTACAGGCTGTTTACTTTACTCAGTTTACTTTAGGTATTATGTACGCCATACTGCTTGGCGCGTTGTTGCTGGGCAGCGCGTGCGCAAACGACGATGCTCAATACATCAACGTGAAATCCGGGGTGAAGGGCGGGCACAGGGGCGGCTACAACTACAACCCCGGGGCTAACTATCCCAAGTAAGTAATTCTTTCTACTATATTATTGTTTATATATTTTGAACCCTACTATTAAATAGTTTAAGTCTTGCGGTGGGAGGGAGTTTTTACCGTCAAAACGGACCGTTTTTTAGGGAGTTAATTTTGTTGTGTAAAATGAACTATATAATATATAATATTCAACAATTGATTATCATTTTAATCTTAATTTTCAGTTCATTTTAATCGTAGCATCACAAAATTTAATACCATCAGATGACTTAATCGAAGTCATGTTCAAAATGAACTGAAAATTAAGATTAAAATAATAATCAACTCAAATGTGGTTGTGTTATTTCGTGAACACATTTGATGAAGATGGCCACTCTGAACCAAACAATTTTGCTGCTTTCCCGTTATATAAATAAATATTAAGTTATTATTAACTAACCTTAACAAAGGGGTAGGTTCTCAATTTAGCTTTATTTATGCATGTTTTTCCGCCCGTAGCATTTGATATATATAAAATTTATATTTCCAAGTTAGTCTCATGTAAATTTTATTAAAATTGGTTTAGTCACTGGACAGTCATACAGATGACATGTATGATTATGTAGGTATACTAACATTCATTCGGTTAGGATACCTACTTACGAAGGTACTATACTTACTGATAGAAGTCGGTTTATTTTTTCTTTAAAATACTATTTTTAATGATTATTATCTTCATAGTTACGGCAGCTATGGCATGCGCCACAACATGACACAACATGGCTACGGGCTGAACGCGTCGCACCATGGCGTACAGAACACATCCCGTAAAATTGACTACGAAGTCGGAGTGTGCTACATTGAAGTACCGTAAGTGAAATAACTATACCCTTTTTTATACGAGTAGGTAGGCGGGTGAAATGATGTTAAGCGATCTGAGATCATCGTCGTTCAATGACATTTACATTACTAGAATAAAGAAAAGACGTAAAGAAATGATTAGTAATTAAGAGGATGGACTTTAATTTCTAGTTTTTTGTTGTACCCCACGACATTTGAGGTTTGGCATTAATCATTTATATTATTTTGCCGTATTCAGATCCCCTGAAAACGGATTTTACAAAAACTCTATTCCTTATTTCTCTTTTGATAATAAGAAAACTCTTGAGTCATCAAACAAAATGTCTGAATTATTTAGTAATTTTTAGTGCCCGCTAAAAGCGTGTTTTAAGATTTATTTTAATTATTATCGTTATTGTAAAAAATTAATTCAACAATTGGCGAATCATTATGTTAATGGTGGTTTTGCTGTCAAATTCAAACATTTTTATACGTAGCGAAGCCCTAAAGTAAAATGCCGCTAGTATATAAAGTAGGTAATTTATCAGTTGCCTGAGTGGTGGATCTTCGTTTCTTGGCTTTGATGATTTAATGTTGTGATGTTTTTTTTTTTTTTTTATATTGGACAGTGAATTTAGTTCGTGATCCTTCCCATGTTCCAGCTGGTAATGGTGTAAGTTTAAATTAAATTATATATTTTTTAAGTTTATCGCTCAATTCACAACATCTAAATTTATTTCACATCAAAAGTATATTTTAAGTCTTGCAAAATTTGTATTCAATGATAATGAAGATACACTAATTGGTCTAGCAATTTTGTGTATTGATATAGCAATATAAAATTAAATTTCAATCAACAGATAGCTTAACTATAAACTTTCTTCCAGTCAAGACCAGACCTCAGCCGCATCAGAACATGCTGTAAAGGCTACATAAGAAACGTCTACAACTTCAGGATATGCGATCCAGTTTGCACTCAAGAGTGTGTGAACGCGCTCTGCTCTGCCCCAGAAACATGCACATGTTTCCCCGATCACGTCAAAAATTTAGCTGGATTTTGTGTCCCGACATGTCCAATTGGATGTCAGAATGGTCACTGTAGTGGTGGCGAATGCTTGTGCAAGGAAGGATATAAACTGGATTCAGAGAGCAAGTTCTGTGTACCCTCTTGCAAGGAAAACTGTGGTGGAATAGGTAAATTTTTGATTAAATTAAAACTAGATAATACCCGTTTCAGGTGGTAAGACATATGATACTTTCAAAGGCCTGAAATAATTTTACGTGACTGATAATAATTCGCTAAGGAAATATTTTATTTTTTCCAGGAAATTGCACAGCCGTCAACACTTGTCAATGTAGAGAGGGATATCACTCTACTCCTGATGGAAACTGTAAGCCAGTTTGTGATCGTTGTATCAACGGAGACTGTGTCGCACCAAATGACTGCCGCTGCAGACCAGGATACAGCATAGATAAGAATGGCCAATGCGCACCTCAATGCACAAGGTACATAGATATTGCTTTTTCATAACAATAATTTATTTTGGAAATGTAATTGTATGTTTTTAATTACAATATAATTGTTTTCAGAGGATGTGAGCCCAATGGCAGATGCGTTTCCCCAAATGTGTGTGAATTTCCAAGTACAGTGAAACCCACAACCCCCGCTTCGCACTATTATCCGCCCTCCCCACCCAACCGTTTGTACACTACCACTGAAACACCTAGAGGAGATCTACCAGAAGTAAATCCTGCATCAAGACCTAATTACCCTGGTAACCAAAATGTAACTAACGGCACATTTTCTCGAGATATACCTAGAAATCCAATATATCCTGGAAATCAAGTTTACCCTGGGAATCAAGTGTATCCTGGAAATCAGGGATACCCAGGAAATCAAAGACAACCTGGTAATCAAGGATACCCAGGAAACCAAGGACAGCCGGGTAATCAAGGATACCCAGGAAACCAAGGACAACCTGGTAGTCAAGGATACCCAGGAAACCAAGGACAACCTGGCAGTCAAGGATATCCAGGAAACCAAGGACAACCTGGTAATCAAGGATACCCAGGAAACCAAGGACAACCTGGCAGTCAAGGATATCCAGGAAACCAAGGTCAACCTGGTAGTCAAGGATATCCAGGAAACCAAGGACAACCTGGCAGTCAAGGATACCCTGGTAATCAAGGACAACCTGGTCAGCAGGTAGTTCCAGGAGATAAATTACAACCTAGTAATCAAAGTTATCCAGGAAGTCAAGGTCAACCTGAACAACAGGTAGTCCCGGGAAATCCATTACAACCTGGTAATCAAGGATATCCAGGAAGTCCCGTACAACCTGGTAGCCAAGGATACCCGGGAAGTCCAGTACAACCAGGAAATCAGGGCTACCCAGGCTACCCAGGTCAAATGTATCCAGGATATCATGTCTATCCGGGATATCACGTCTTCCCAGGAAACCAAGGTTATCCTGGCTATCCGTTATACCCAGGACATCAAATGTATCCCGGTAACCAGATCTATCCCGGTAACCAGGGCTATGGTGGCCGAGGTCATCATGAACAATTTGATGTGAACAGGGAATCTGACGAACAAGGCAGGGAGCTTGAAAATCAATTTGTTGAGCAAATGTCAATGCAGTGCGCCCAACCATGCATCAACGGCGTTTGTGTTGGTGAAAATACATGCCGTTGCAACCCTGGATATGTGTCTGATGCTGTTGAACCAAACAGGTAATTATTTAATTCAATATCCAATTATAATAAAAGTTTTTCTGATTTGAAATTGATTTCAAAAGTTTCAAACGAACAAAGTTTTTCTAAAAAATCTTTCAATATTTACAAAACCCCCGTCAAAATTTTGAAAATATAGTTTAAAATTAATTATGCTACATCACCTAAACCCACCAATACATAAAAATTCAAATTGAAAAATTTCCACACGCAAAATTTAAGTTTAAATTAAACTAGCAATTTAATCATCATTTTATCTCATTGCTCCACAGTAAAAGAAAACCTCGCGAACAAAATTGACTCACAATAGATATTGAACAGTTCAGATTTACGAATTCTTCTGTTCATAATTCTCTTTTGCCATTGTAGGTGCGTACCCAATTGCCCTGGAGGCTGCCCCAACGGAGTCTGCTCAGCTCCTCACTTCTGCATCTGTAATGTTGGTTACTACAAGGACACGAGTGTGAAAGGTCGACCAGCTTGTGTCAAACGCATCCGACGATCAGTCGACGCCAAGGAACCTCTGAACATTTCAGACTTATTAATCTTCGATGTACCTGATTACTAAATAAAGATCGTGTAATATTGTAATAAAATCTACAGAGACGTGTATGTTTTTTTTAATTATTTTGACAGTCAATGATTGAATTTGCCTTAATGTTGATATTATATTGAACATGAAGTTGGAATTTGTAAACTACATTTTATTCCCAAACAATTATGGAATGAGTTAAATGTCTCTTTTGATTTACACAACTTATGGGAAATTGTTAAATCAACAATCATATTAAAATGAAAAAAAGAACCAAAATACGAATATACGAGATGCAGTCAAAATACGAGCACAATATGTCCAAATAAAAACGAAACATTTTAAACTATACTTAACTGAATCAATTTCAGAATCTGCGTTACGATCTTAAGAGAACACTTATAGTCTCGAAATTGTTGATATTTTTAACCAAAAGACCCGGAAGAGAGGATAAAAACTACTCTAAAATATATAAATAGTAGTGACGAGTAAGATTTTTCTGCTTGACGGCTCATCTTTAAGTAACATTTCATGAAAATAATAATAATAACATCAAGTTATGTTTTCATTAAATAAGACAAAAAACAATTACAAAATGACAAAGACACTTTTTTAGATAATTATAAAAATACATCGTAATGACTTCTTGAAATTTTTTCTTACTGGATTTATACACGACTACGCCCTCGTGAATGTTTCTTTTAGTGCCAAAAAATATCTTAAGCCCTTCCCCGAAGCCTTATATACTTTTATACCAAAATCAAAATCAGTTCAGCGTTTTGGCGTAAAAATCTTCCAGAAGATTCGTAATCCTATAGATATAATTTATTTCGTAGGTATATATGTAGGATATTGATATGAAATAAAAAATATAAAAGTAAAAAATCGGCAATATACGAACATTTTAATTCATTATAAATATTAATACAATAATAAACTATTCACATCCATTATTACAATCAGAATATATAGATATTTAATAAATAAAAGTAATTAACAACTATTTCTTCGTATTTATAATTTGTAATTAAAATTAATATTCACTGGACATCGATTGGTTTATCACAAAATTTTGCCCTAATGCCATTGAAAGATTATTATTAATATATGCATTTTTTGGCAATTGGCATGCCATAGATGGAACCTTTGACAGGTGGACAAAGAGCTAACATAAGCACGCCAGCCACTGGCACATGGTAGGCTTTTTTCATGACCTATATTTTCAACTATTATTTAGCCAAAACTGAATTATTACATTCATCTGAAACACATTTACTTGAAATATATGTACTTAAAATATTCTTGAGGACCTAAAGAAATATGAATTCATAGAGTCGTACGTAAGTTACAATTATAAAATATACAATTAAAATGCTTTTGAGATCTTTTCTATTGATTTCGTTGCCTCTGCGATATTTTTAAATAACTCATATCTGTTTGTAACGAATGACAGCCATCCACTGCTTTGTCTTCTGAAAATAAAAAACATAAAAATATCACTTTTTAATTAATAATTTAATACTTTAATAATTATGATGATGACAGTGATTTCGAGTAACAGAATGATTCAAAAAACTTGAAAAATGTTTTTTAAAATGGAATTTAAAATTATGTACCTACAAGTGTCACAGCTAAAAATGATACTAGGATTTTATTTAATTTTTCCGATATTTATGATGTTCAAAACCGCTGATCAAAAATGTCTATCATGGAAGATGTTTAAAAATTCCCTCTTATCTAAACTTAAATAATGCAATGACAAATGTACCTTCAACAACATAACTACCTCCACTACAAATGCGTGCCACAGCTTTTCTTTTCACAAGAAGCATGATGAATGCCAGTAACGTTAACGCTACTGCTGCTCCGGCAATGTAAATCCAATAAGAAGACCTGAAAAATAACATTTATTTATGTTAACCACGTAAGCTAAAAATTAATTATGCTTTCTCCTGACCATCCAATAGGCGTTGAATATCAGCGTTATGAAATTCACGATAGTTTTGAAAAGGGATAGTATTTAGAAGAAGAAAGCAAATAAAATGTAATAACGTTAATTTTGTAGAACTTAATAATTAAGGATTAAGCATATTCTATTTCAAAGTTCATTTATACTGTACTTATAATTTCGTAAGTGAGGCCACCTACTGATAATATAAATATTATACTTGGATTCATAATAAGACTTACCAAATGTTTTGCGTTCGATAAACTGCATCGGTATGTGTGATACCACTATCACTAGTATCAGCTATAGTACTATTCAATGCTGTATCTGTATAACCGCTGGTCTCAGTAACAGATGTACTGTCTGTAGTCTTTTGATCTGCTGTTGTCGTTTCGAAGTAATAAATACACTTTTCAGGAGCTATACAAGTACCATTACATTCTTTACATTCAGGAACACAAAATGGATTGATCACATTATCCCAATTCATTTTGTAGCCAGATGCACATTGACAGATTTCTGGTTCGATGCACGTGCCATTGCCACAACCATTGCTACAAAAAGGTTCACAACGACCTGATGGAGTCATGTGCCAACCTTTATTACACTGACATACATCGGGATTCACACAAGTACCGTTGGGACAACCGCTAGAACAATAAGGAATGCATGTTCCATTATCATTCTTTTCATAGCCAGAATGACACTCA
The DNA here is from genome assembly GCA_018235645.1 of Junonia grisea. Classification (NCBI taxonomy): domain Eukaryota; kingdom Metazoa; phylum Arthropoda; class Insecta; order Lepidoptera; family Nymphalidae; genus Junonia; species Junonia grisea. The sequence goes on along the minus strand of DVXP01000912.1, from coordinate 2,404 downwards.
CAAACATCTGGCTCAATGCATGTGCCACCTTCACCACAGCCGATATTACAAATAGGCACACATTCATCCGTTTCATTCTTCTGCCATCCATCATAGCACGTACAATTTTCGGGAGCAACGCAAGTTCCATGCAGACATCCATTTGAGCAAGTTGGTATACAAGTGCCATTTTCAGATTTTTCATATCCAGTTCTGCATTCGCAAACGTTTGGTGCAACGCAGGTGCCCCCACCACAGTCCATATCACAGCGTGGCATGCAATTATCGGAACTATCTTTGTACCAGCCATCATTACAAGTGCAGTTTTCTGGACTTACACATGTACCATGAGGACATCCGTTGGAGCAATATGGTAAGCAGAGGTTGTTTTCAGTTTTTCTGTAACCAGTAAAGCACTCGCAGGTGTCTGGAGCAACGCATGTACCGTTGACACAAGGTTCCGAGCAAATAGCTTGACAGGTGTAGTTGGCGAAGGTGTATCCAAAGTTGCAATCACACACATCTGGTGCCACACAAGTGCCGTGTCCGCAGCTCTTGTTGCAAATGGGCAAACAATTGTGGGAAAGGCTTGGGTCGGGCTTATACCCTTCGTTGCAAGCACATTCAGATGGACTCTTGCAGTATCCATTTGTACAACTTGGTCTACAAACCGGGTCACATTTTAGGCTGAAAATAATAAAAACAAAAAAATATTATAGTTATTATTTAAATAATACAATACGCTTCCATACATATTAAACATGTTATCGCGCATAGTATTATCAACGCTAGACATTTGTATATGTATGGAAAACTTATGTATTACGTATAAAAGTAACAAAGTAAAGCTTGAAGTATATTGTTGAAAGTGACTTTTGTAGCGACTTGTTCCTTGTAATCCCAAACAACTTTACTACTACTGCTCTTTTCCCTACTATATCATCATCATCATCATCATAAAATCATATCATCTCATAAAAATTAAAAGTTTCTCTTGTATCCTATTTTCTCCTGTTACCACATAAACTAGAAATACAATTGTATCTCCTCTTGTCCTCACTTAAGATTAAATTAATGAGGGGCGAAAGAAGTCCTCACATTATTGTCTATTCTGTCGACTCTGTGTGTCAGGCTTTGGTAAACTTTATCTAGTAAAATAAAATAACAATAGTCATAATCATATTACTATTGTTTACATGAAATACTTACAATGGCGATGTGTCATCCTGTATGTAACCAGCACAGCATACATCTTTGTTCTCCACTATTTGTTTCTGCAATCAAAACATTATTATTAATAATAGTCATTGATTCGTATATTCACCGATTTTGGTTTGTTAACAATAACGTAACCTACAGTTTCGAACATAGATTTCTGATATTTATACTATTGGGTAAGTACACTAAATCCCCGGTAATTCAAAATATGGCACCTTATTGCGAGGAACCGTATTGCGATGATCTGTATTGCGACAAATTCATAAGGCATTTTATTCTTGAAAGTTTGTATATTATTAACCTTTCTAAGATAAATAAAAACCTTATGAATTAATTTATTAAGCCGTTTTTTCGAAATATTGCGGAATTAGGTAATTAGAGGCAGCTTTACGCAAATCTCTGTTGAATCATCTTTATTACCATTCTATGACTTCCGTCATGTCATCGAAGTAACATACCTAACGGTTTTAAGTTTACCGATTTCTATAAACAATTGAATTAATATAGATTGAAAGTTTGAATAAAGCAATGTCGTGAGTTGATAATATAATCTATCTGCGTGATTCTATCTAGCGGGACCACCTATAATATTACGATGATACTAGTGGCATTACATAGGGTTTTCAATGTACCTCGTGAATTAAATAATTAAATTGAATGTACGTTCACCTAAACGATAAAAATGGCCTTTTTATACGATGTCTGTCCAGCGGGCCACTTTTTTATTCTGAAACTAATGTATTTAAAAAAATATGTTAAATATGAGGTATTTTAATGTTCTTTAAGAATTATATAATAAATCAAAAAAGTCTTTGATAGTTATGGAGATATTTGATACGAAAGTTGTAATTTTCTATCTAGCGGTGCCCCCTGACATAGAACGATGAAACCGGCGAAAACGCATAGAATTTTCAATGTACCTCGTGAATTGAGTGATTAAATTCAATGTACCTTCGCGAAAACGTAAAAAATGATCTTTAAACTCGTTGTCTATCCAGCGGGCCATTTTTTTATTTGGAGGCCGACAGATTTGAAAAATGTATCAAACGAAAGGCATTTCAATGTACCTGCAGAATTATATAATTAAATCATAAAATATTTCATACCTCGGGAGAAATTCGGTCTGAAATATTGTGTCTGGCTAGCGGGACCCTTTTTATTCACAAAGAGTACATTCATAAAAATAGTACCAAACGAAAGCTTTTTC
>DVXP01000911.1:0-17144 GCA_018235645.1 Junonia grisea | reverse complement strand
AAGCCAATACCGTAACGCTGGTATTGAACCAATAAATAGTTTTTGTAACTATTTACGTTTCGTAACGACCATCTCTAAAAAATAATATAATGTGCAGTGCACCTAAAAACCTATTAGGTAGTAGAAATAAAAGATAATAAGTTACAATTTATATGTAATCAATTATAATCGTGAAATAAATTATAAACACATAGCTCAATAATTAGAAAAAACATGGAGGCTTTTTGTAGGGGATGTCTATCAAAGTATGATCCAGTAGAATTAATTCAATATAATGAAAAGAATAGGAGGTTATTTGTGTACTCCACAGGCCTACAGGTAATTTACATATACTATGTTTTCAAGTCCTTTGTTATTTACCAGGCTATGGACTAAAATGTATTGATTCTTTTGAAAAAAAAAACATTTTGTTTCTATCTTATTAATGTAAGTTAAATATTGTATATTAAAAATATTATATTAGTTGACTAGTGTAATATAACTAAGAACAAAGAAAACTATTGCTAATGGACATTTTAATGCAAAAATATACTTAACAATTTCAGGTGAAGAGAAATGACTCTTTCCCATTTCAACTATGTAAAGACTGCTCTATAAACATGAAGATGGCTTGCAACTTTAAGAAGAATTGTCGGAACTCTGACAAGAGACTTAGAAGTTACTTAGGTTTGAAGGAGTCTGGTGAATGCATAGACTTCGCTACATTTCTGAAGAATAATGATGATGCACTAAAAATTAGGTGATATCTTTGTTATATAAACTTGAAATCAATTGCTTTGTAGAGCTGGTGTGGTAATCTGAAACTGTGAGAAATAAAATAGTAGAAAACGCTGTTGACTTGTGAAGGCTTAATTAACTCGTAATCATTGTATTTATTTATTTTATCATTCAAGACTATTTGAGTTTTTTCGTTATTTCCTAGTTTTAGATTTGGCCACTCAAAAAAATAAACTAGAGCTTCCTGGCAATGCGAATGTTTTTCTTAAAGGCAAATACATTTTACAAATGTTTCAATAATATTTTTTTTCTCTGTAAACCTATTAATGCTATCTCTATGTAAAGTGAGGACAACTTTTTTCTCATTTATAATGTTGTGTGGTGTATCATTGGGTAGGTAATTTAAAAATCTTGTGTGTGCAGTAAAAAATCTTTTGGCACACAAAAGATTTTTTACTGCACACACAAGATAGAGAGAGTAAACAATTTTTTGATAATGGAGCCAATTTCAAAACATTAAGTATTTGTATAGTACTAATTCTTTTATAGTCAAGTGTAAGGTAGACGGGAGCTACCATTTAAACCATTGGTTTAAAATTGTGAAAAAACCAAGCAGTACGTAAATTAAAAAGAAAAATATCACTAGATTAATATAATAGTCATAAACTTACATTTAGTAGTCAAAAACTAAAAACGAAAATTTTGCATAAAGTTCATTGAAAATTTCTGAGATAAACATGTTAGTTATTAAGAAATAGATTATTTTAAAAAACAATATTTATGGATGTGCACATATTTTGATGGAAAACTATGAAACCCTACATATGCACTTGGTGATTTCTTTGATATTATTAACAAGCCCTTGTCTTTATTAACAAATCTATCATATTTAATGCCCCATACATAATGTGTAATAGTACAAGCTTATTATTAAGCAAATTATACCTTTAAATTTTTCCTTTTCTTACACCTTGTAATATCTTAGTGCTGACCCTTTGGTATATACTTTTACAAGTAAGTTTCAACACAATTTTTATTATGTCATCTTTTGAATTCAAACCATTAGCAATTAAAATTTGGATCAGCTCTTTTGTGGTTACTGTACCAAAAAGATTTTTCATAGTCAATGACTCAAATGTGCAAGTTATGTCGAGGCACCCTTCACTAAGCTCTCCAACACAAAAAATACCATCCGTAATCCTTAACCTATTTCTAGTCCAACCATGAACCATCAAATATATGTTATCAAATAGGTAATTTGTTGTACTTCAATAGTTACTATGACAGCTCAGTTCGAATAACTGTGTGAAAAAGTTATGAAAGAAATTATTCCAATATCTAACGTCGTAGCGCAAGTTTTAAGTAGAAAGAGAGAATAAAGGATGCCAATCACATAACTGTGTTCATAAAATACAAAATAAAACATGATTTTCATAAAAAAATTATATATTGCAATGATATTTTCCGAGACTAGTTAAAATTTCTATGACTTTGTTACAGAATGAAATAATTTGTATGAAAACATTGGGTGTTTAAAACGGTAGTAACTTTTTTCACAAAGTTATTCTAACTAATTTGCCTTAATAATTATTAAAGTACATGAAAATAGCTAGATGACATGTATGCCATTGTTATTGGTTCTAGGACCGGACTGCAAACATTTTTGCCGATTCTCCTTTTTTAAATTAAAATGAAAAGGCTTTTGCATAAAGCCTTTACATTTAAATTAAAACAAAAAACCACTCAAACGCCCATAAATACTTGACCTCTTATGCGATATTAGAGAGGCTGTAAATAATTAATTGTCTAGTCTCGACAGTACTGTTCTTATGAATCAACACCATTAGTTAGGCCGAAAATATTCAACATCAGGGTAAAACTACTTAAGATGCGGCTGCTACACCCACATTACGTCATTAAATTTCATCTACCCTGTGGTTTCACCCTGTTTTATTCGCCTAATTAATTAAACTAGTTGACATTGTATGATTACTGCTGCTGCTATAATGACGACACGACGACGAAAAATACTCGACGACAGCGTTAGTGGTCACAGTGGTCACAGCGACTGTCTGAAGCGCTAACGGTCGCGGGTTCGATCCCTGCTCATGACAGACATTTGTATTGACCATACAGATGTCTGTTATAGTCTGGGTGTTTATGTTAGTGTTGTGTATGTTTCCACACCCTGACACACGTTCCAATAAACTTACGGGGGGCTGTTGAGTGGGAAATGTTTGAGTGTGAATAAGATATTATTAAGCCAACAATAATTCTAAATCCTAAAATTAATAGGCTTTGTAGATGGAAGAAATTATACAAGTTATACAATATTAGATTTAATACATTTGAAAAAAAAGAGTGTACTATTTAATATCTTTTGTGCAGGCTACCTATTAATCTTGGAAACAGCACACCGGCTAACAATAAGATCAGAGATGATGATAATGGTAAATATGTTAATACATTATAAATATAAAAGTAATAAATAGATATACTATGTATTATGCCAGCTTCCTAGTAATTTCTTTGTTTATGTTATTATATCCATAGCATATTATTATTTAAATTCATTATTTAAAATTAATCAATTACCGAATAAATCTATTTTATAAATTTATTTTTATTCAATTTTTCTTTATTTTATATGTTACATATTACTCTTTTCAATATTGTCCTCAACTACAAAAAATTAATTAAAATTCAACATTTCAGAATCAACATGCACAAGTATACAGAACTTCATGACGGATATCCTCCAAGAGGATGAGATTCCTGACAGTGAAGCTCGTATCATCAGAGAAGTGATCGAGGAAGAAGCTGATATTTCCGAAGATTCTCTAGATTCCCACTGGCTGCAAGATGAAGTGTCTATGGATAGTGATTTTAGACTGGATTTTAGGTAAAAATATGTTGAGAAGCTTTAAAGTCATAATTATTTTCCCTTTCCTCTAAAAGTCATATATATGTATGAAAAGAATATTATACCAATATTAATATAAACAATTATTTTTAAACAGCTTTAGTCCCTTTTCTGCACCTGGATCTGTAAATAATGATAATGAACCAGATGACATTCCTAAAAAATCAACGAATCAAGATGAAGATAAAGAGACTGAGAAAGATAATGACGTCATCGTTATTGACAATGACGACGACGATGATGTTGTAGAAAATAATGTAGAGGATAATATAGAACCGTTTCCAAGTAAAGATAATATAGAACCAACATTTTCAACTAAACCAGTTTACAACTTGACTGAAAGTCATTTTGAGAATGAGTTCAGTTTCAATATAAATCCGGATGATAAAAAATGCACAATAGATGTTAATTTGGAAAATGCATTGAAAAATGATACAGCCGACAAAGTAATGTTGGATGACATACTTACAACTCCGCCAAGTAAGTATAGAAATTGCGTAAAGGCTGTCTGATAGTTAAAAAGAAACCCTAATTAAATAAAAATTCAGATGTTCCTTTAGATACTATGTTCGTTTTCCATTCTATGTTCTAAATTTTAATGTCTAGGTCAGCTTGTGTTCAAAATATCTCATTATTAAATATTTTAACTCAAGTTTCATTAATTACAAATAAAAATTATTACATTTTATATTTTAGTGATTCCAAATATATCAGAACCTCCTACACCACTAATAACAAACATTCTCTTCGGAGACAGCATAGATATTGATATGGAAACAACACAGAAGGTGATGAACTTAATTGATGAACCCGTGAAAACAATTGAAAACGTTACAATTAATGAACCAATAAAACACATAGAAAACTCACAACAAGATATTGACATTATTGACGAATTGCTCAAAGTTGGTGATATTAAAGAAAATAACGAAGACATCGATTTTGATAATAGCTTAATAGGTATACAAGAAGTCGAAGATGTAGACGAATTCTTTAATGAGCCATTAAATAAATCAGATGATAAGGAATCTAAAAAACTTATTAAAGCACCTTTGTCGAATAAATCAGCTAAAAAAGCTGTTAAAAGATCTGAATCACCTGTTGAAAATAAATATTGTATTAATAATTTCTATTGCAAGATGTGTAATAGAAAGTTTAAGAATCTAGTGGCATTAAAAGTACACTGCACGAAGCATCATAATATAAAAATCGAGAAGCCTGATACCAAGCGTATTCGCAAGAAGTATGTGTGTGACTATTGTGGAAAAATATTTATGTCATCTAGATGTATCGCAAAACATCTTGAAAATCATCAGGTATATTATTTTTTTGTAGACCTTATTTCCTACATTTATGTATAAACTGTCGATGTTATGTAATCTTTCTTGAGTTTCTAGAATTTTCACACATAATTACATTTAATTTGTCAATAAATGCATGGTGCTGTTATGATAATTTCTTGTTTCAGAACCAGAAAACGTATGAATGCCCAAAATGTAAAATAACATTTACAACAGCAGTCAGGCTGAAATTACATGAAAGTAGTCACACGGGGGTCAGAGTAAGAAGTTCAAGTAAAAATGTGAGTAAACATAACACATAAATGAACAATTAAACAACTTGATCTAAATATTAATTTACACTTATACTTTATGAACTTCATAGGATTTAGTCCTTTCTCGATTTTTGTCATTGAATTTTGCAAGTTAGATAGATTTGAAAGTAGACCCTTCTGCAGATCTTAGGACTAAATTATGTCGTTTATTTAGTGTATCAAACCGTGTAAACTATTAAAGATCTTTCATGTATTTTTATTCACCTTTATTACATATTCATTTTTCAGAAATCATACGTGTGCAGTATCTGCGGGGCAGAGAGCACTTCCGGTTCGAACCACAACATCCACATGAAGCGGCACTTCAACGAGTTCACGGTCACTTGCGACGAATGCGGCAAAGGCTTCTATAGGAATTATGATTTGATTGTACATCAGAGGTAATGTAAAAAACCTTTTAAAGTCCGATTCATGAATTTGAATGATCTGAACTATGCGCATTATGCTGCGCAGCACAATATTTTTTGCGATAATGTTATAAGAAAACGTATTGTGAATGTGTTCGGTTACAATAAAATCATATTATGAAACTTTTCACAGCAAATCAATTTAAAATAAAATAATGAATCAACTGTATTATCGTATTTCTAATCCTATTGGTGATATGAAATGCGTCAGTTATGTGGGTAATAATTAAATAACTATTCAAATTGAGATCTAATCGATGAAGTTCTTCAACTTTCTTTTCAATCGTAAAATTCATATATTTTTATAATATAAATTAACAATATCATAAAAAGTATGTCGGTTGCTTTTTTGATTTGGGCCTCATCTTGGCATTCTTCTTTGGTATCTACCAATAAGAGTCGAGGTTACTTCGACAGACATACGCAAAACCTAATTCGACTCGTGTTCAGACGTTTCAAGTTAGTTGAATTTATCGATTGTATCCGACGATTGAGGGGTTCACTGACATTATATAAAAATGTATTTATATTATATAAATTATGTACATATTGTACATAAAGTATATAGAATATATTTTGGCACAATCTACAGCCTAAATTGTTTTCGTATGTCAACATATTATGTGGTACTTTATTTTCCGCAATACAATAAATTAATTGGTTTATATTACAGAAAGCATACTGGTGAGCGACCATTCAAATGTCACTACTGCCCAAGTAGTTTCACACGGCTAGACACACTCACCAATCATGTGAAACTCCATACAGGTAAAATATACACAATTTATATTTTCATTTTTAATTTCAAAGAACCGAAAAAAAGAGGTTATCAATATGGCTGATTTGTTAACTTATATCCCACATCGTAGAAAGGGATGCATAACTCAGCATACCTAAAATATTTTTATAGAAAATCTATAATTTAATTATCGACTACGAAAATTTTATTTTATTAGAGATACCTTGGTATATGAAAGTTTTACTATAGTAAAATTTAATAAAAATCTTATTTTCAGATGAGAGACCCTTCACATGCCAATTCTGTGACGTGAAGTTCTGCAAGCCGTATGATTTGAAATTCCATCAAAATAATTCAAAAATGTGTTTCCAAAAACAGATGCAAATAGCAATGAAGGAACAAAAAAGGGTTTTGGACGAGATAATTGTCACAAAAGCTTTTGTGTATTAATCATGTTATTGTAAATTATACTGAACAATAAATAAATGCACGAAAATATAAATAGACATATCAATTAAAACACTTTTTATTTTATCTTCGATTTATTACTTTATTTTCTCTGTACAAAATAATTTCAAGTTTGTAAGATCAGTGTTGAAGAACCTTTGGTTCTTAAGTGTATTTGAATTTTAATTATCCAGTAATAATATTTTTAAAAAATATTAAACAAAATAAATACTTGCTCTTAAATAAAAAATGTAATATAATATTTAATAATAAATAAAGTATTCGTTTTTGTCAAAATTTTTGTAACTTGTTTCATAGGTAAGCCTCTTGTTTAATCAAAACCTAAGGTTCTTCAGCCCCGATATATTACAATGCAACATTTAAAATATTATGAACAATTTAGAGTACAAGAATTACATAGAATTGTAATAAATAATAATAAAATGTTGCTACTTAATTAATTGTAAAGTATAAAAAAGTACCACAAGGTGACATACATAATCAATCTGTATGAATGATTTCATATATAAAAGAAATACACAAAAATTTTTGAACAAACTGTATTTCCCTATTATAAAAAAAGAAAAAAAAAACAATAAGTAACTAATCCTTAAAAATTAAATTTGGCTTTAACAACTAAAATATAACATCCACAACAAAACATTTATTTCATTGACAAATTAATTTTACATCATACAACTATTTTGTTGTTTCGGTATACAGAGTATTGGCAAAAAAATGTATATAACATTTCATAAGTTACCTATTGACCAGCATAATGTGATGTGAGATACCAACATTAAACATCGGTATATAAATATACACATTTCAATCTATCATATGTATTTCATTTAACTAATACTGTTCCACTATTGTCGAATTTTAATAAACTTTTCATAACATCAATACTAATATATAGTTACCCCCTGAAATAGATCTATATAACAAAACAAAAGAAATTGCAAATTTGTTAAAGCTGGACGAACAACAATAATTTTTTATTTCGATTTCGTTTTCTAAACAATAGTCACATTCATTATTTTACAATTTAATATTTCGTTATAATTTTATCACTTACAGAAATGAATACATAAACAATGTGGAAACATAAGTTAACGACTATGCAATAACAGTTATATCGATTTATAATTTATTCCTGTTTCTTACCATAATTTTTCGCCAGCCTTAGCTTAGTACGCAGCACCTTAGATTTCCATCATGAACAATAAGTCCGTTACACATAACTACTAAACTATTCTAAGCTAAGACTTTTGGCCCTTCGGTCGTTGACTCTGTGTGCTTGAAATAATGCAGTTATCCGCTAACTGTACACGCATCGAATTATTCTCTTTCCTTAGTTCTAATAACTCTTGATTAAGCCTTAATACTTCTAAAACAAGTTTGTCATTGTCAACTTCAAGCTTCTCCAATCTGTTGAATAATAAAATTATATTTCATTATTGTGATAACTCCTAATTTTTTCAGTTATTCGTAGCTTAATTTTATATTTTAATATAAAGTGGTTTTGATACAGAAAATAAATTTTTTACATTATGAGGTAATCTGTATTTTAAGTGGAGCAGTCACTGAGTTATGTGAATTTACTTAAGATAATAGAACTCTTATCTGTATGGATAATTCAAGCAAATGGATTATTAAGCCAAGGCTTTCTCTAATAACATTGTATCAACATGTTAATTTTAACACTGCAAATGTCCAAAATCTCAATTTTTGTTTGACACCAGTATAAAACTATTATGGATACGTAACACAGCTTGTTCATATCCCACAGCTGGTCATAGGCATCTCCTCCTATTAGAGAGAAGGTTATGGAGCTTAATCCACCACGCTGCTCCATTGCGGATTGGTAAATATATAGTATAGGAGACATAAAAACGGACATAAAAACATAGTATAGGATATACATGTGTCAGAATTTCTTCTGGCATATGTAGGTTTCCTTACAGTGTTTTCCTTCACTGCCAAGCTCGAGATGAATTTAAACAGCACTTGAAAATCCAGCGGTGCTAGCCACAGGGTTTGAACCCTTGACCTTTGGTTAAGATCCACATGTTCACACCATAAGGCCAATTTGGCTCTTATTTTACGTATTTAGATAAAATTATAGCCCTTAAACTAAATTTTGTTTTTAATAGAAAATTTTCAATATTTTCATTGTTATCTTATTTGTTTTAGATTAAAGAAGTATTTACATACTTTTTATATGCAATCCTATGCAGCTAAATTTCTTGGAGATTCTTTTTCCAAGTTCTATTTAATAAATAGTGTATAAGAAATGGTTCTTTTATTATGGAATTATTAGGGAATGGCATCAAAACAGTCAAAAAAAGATAAAAATACAATGTATAAAATCTATTAAGGAAATATATAATTTACTCACTTCTTTTGTTTCTCAGTAAGTTCAGTTATATGGTCACAGGCCTTTGCTAGAATGCCACCCTTACTCGCGGTATCAGGAAGACCTGAGTTAGGCACAAGGGCGGCCAATTTTGTGATCCAACTATTTATTTTGTCCCTTCTACGCCTTTCAACTTCATTGTGTGTCGCCCTCCTCTTATCATCTCGCTAGAAAATTAAAATAAAGTTTAAGTTTATTAAATTGTTAATATCAACAACCATTAAAGATTATGATTGGGGATAATAGAATTTTAATGTAACTAATAATGTATTTGTTGCTCTTTTTTTTGGGTCATACAAATATTCATAGAGTGCGGCGATCATTCCACATTTAATGAAGTTAAAACATGTTTGTAATTTATAATTACAAAGAAACAAAGAAAAAAAGATCTTTGGATGGTCCATAATTCTTACCTTCTTGGCTGTTATAGCTTTGTTCTGCAAAGGCTGCCGCCTGATCACTTTCTTCTGTGTTGCAGTTGTTCCAAAAACTTGTACCGGGTTGCTTATAACGTAAAACTCGCCACTTGGAATCACTGTCAATAGAGATTTTTCTTTTAGATTTTCTTTATAGATATTATTTACCGTGGGAGAGCCTTGCATTTGCAAGAATGGGCCGGCTTGACTGGAGTGATACCACGGCCTCACAGAAAACCGGCGTGAAATGACGCTTGCGTCATGTTTCGCTGCGTGAGTGAGGGTACCGGAGGCCCAATTCCCCACCCCTTCCCCATCCATTCCCCCTCCTTACCCCCTAAAAGACCGGCAATGCATTTTGTAGCTCCTTTGGTGCTGCAAATGTCCATGGGCGACAGTATTCATTTTCCATCAGGTGATCTGTCAGCTTGTTTGCCGCTCCATTCCATTAAAAAAAATGGATAGAAAAGTAATGCAACACATTTCATTCTTTTATTTAAAGTTTTAGCATAGATAAATGTAAACCAAATCACAACTTACCATGTGTTGGTGAATGGGAAGACATAGTGTTTGGTGTTTCTTCACCAGTCATTTGCACAAGTTTGTATGTTACTGCCCCAGCTGAAAAAATAATAGTAATAAGTTTTCAAGCCATTCAAAACCCAACTATGCTCTATTATTATATTTTTATATATGAAAAAGAATAATATGGGAATGAAGTTAATGTGACTCAAATTAATATTCAATTTAATAATTAGCTTGTTTTGTAAATATATCTCACAAAAAAATGTTACTTTTTTTATTTTTAAGAGGTAATACGTTGATGGAATATAAAGAACAAAAACATGAAATAGCATTAGTTAAAAAAGTAAATATTGAGGGTTTTATCATAAATACTTCATTACGATTATAGATTAGAACTTACATATATCTTTAAAACTGTATGAGGAACTGTTATCGTCTTCATTACCATCCAAAAAGGACTGTGAAACTAAATGTGATCTTTCACAGTCTGCACTGCCTGAAATAAAAATAATTAAATTTACTTCTTAGCCCACTCATAATTAATTTAATAAGCCTATAGTAATTAAGTCAATGAATGATTAGCGGGATTAGCTAAGTGATATTTTTATTTTCATAAGTAATGTTTGACAAAACAATGCGATGTTACAAAATATTAACAACTTATTTCTTACCGAACGATCCTTCATCGACCATGCCAAGCAACTCACTATCTGCACTGTAAATATTATACAAAATAAACAAATAGAACTAAGTTATTCTAACAAAAATAAAATAACGAAAGGAGAAATATTTGCCAAATTGCAAAACTAATGTTGACCTTCGTTGGCACTTTAGATTAATGTAATTATGTAATACAGATGAGACCTAAACATTTATATAAAGTACCGATTATGTTTTACCTGTTATCGAGTGAATTTTCATGGATGTCAACTTCAACTTCCACTTTGGCCATTGCGCGTAATTATTTTTGAATTTTCTAAACTTGATCACGGGGACAAAATAAAGTGGTCATGTGATGATACCAGAGACAAATTAGCACAGATAATCAAATAGTAAAATATGTATTGTCGGTGTATCATAGACAAGTATGTAGATACACAAAATTATATATCTAATAGATAGATATAAAAATAAATAAATAGCTAAAAATCTTTTTTCATACAATTCTTTTTTTAATAAAATAATATCTATCTATTTATAAAAAGACTATTTAATAATATTACCATAGAGTGATACCCATAATTACAACGAAAGGATTCAATAGACATCCGCTAGATGGCGTTAATACGTTTGACTTCTTGGGTTGATAAAAAAAATGTAAAAAAAATTGGCATGTATTTCAGCGGAAAGTTTAAAATATAAAATTTCTTTTTGGCCAGTGAAAGTAATATGAAACGCAAATTTATTAAAATATTAATGGGAAGCAAAAATACTCAAATGGCTATCAAAAACAAATAAGGGGGCGGTGAAAAAATTATTGGGCAGTTTCAAGTGGACAGTTATTAAATCTGGTTGGATTTAAGTATCTAATTGTTTGTTAGTAAGCACTACATCTGAAACGTCTCCGGCGCTGCGGGATACTCATCCCGTAAGAGACTACTCAGTCTCTCCCTCTTAGTGTAACGAATAACAAGCAACATGCCAACAGGAGTTCGTTGGCGCAGGGAACCAGCAAGCCAAGGCTAGGCGGAGGTGAGCATACGGCAGTCGGAGGTTGCCCCTCCGCGTCTCTGGATTTAATTATAAAAACATGCGTGCTTACCGCCATTGGACATTCTGGCGGAGAGGGACGCGAGGGTGTACGACTTCGAAGCGCTCAGGCGGCTTGCTTTGGAGACTACCTGTGTAGGCGACAGGCGACGACTACAAGGCGACGGCGGTTTGGTACCAGCGCGTTGTACAATCTCACATCAGCCAACATCCACCCCAGGAGTCGGGTATCTATGAAGATTTACCCTGCGTCAAAACAAAGACGTTAGCACAAAGACCTCATAACTAAACATAAATGATAACATTATTACTGCTATAAATGATGAAACACACGTCTAGGTTAAGTGTATAGTGGCTATAACTATAAAAGATATTTGATGGGTCACGTGATCTTCACCATATTCATAGATAGGTATATATTTCACTATTTATATTATTATACGAATTCATATACACATATAGCTCATAGGCCCGATATTTCTTATTAGATTAGATTTCATCGTGACATTTCCTCAACATCGACTCCGATACTGCTAAACATAATAAAATGGTAATTCTATCAAGAATCTCTTATTCGATCAGCCGTCGTAGCAACCGAACGTTTTACTGAGTTATGATAATAAATTTACGTTCATCTATGAATTCAACACACATTTTATGAAGGCCTGTACATAGAAGGTAGGTTGATTTAATTTGTTCGTTGTGAGCGAACGAGAAATCCAATTTTGTCTGACTGCGATACATCAATCATAATTTTACCTTTTCGTTTCGATGGACGCGATGAATGTTGTTAATAGAGTTTTCGATACAAAATTTATCGCGAAAATTTTAAGTTTTTATAAAGTCTGTTTGAAACTCATACATTTATTTTTTACTTTTTTATATTAGAGTAAAAAAATATTCTACTGTAGGTAGATACTAGGTATTCGATTAAAAATACTTAACATAAATTTATTTGCACCATAGTTTGATTTTGCACTTTGCCGCATGTTTCTATAGCCTATATTCTTGGGCTATATGCAGACCGTTAAAAAAAAAAGAAAATAATAAAATATTTTGACATTTAAGAAGAAGAAATTAAAACTCAGTTATTAAGATAAGCATTTCCAAAGTTCTAACACATAAACTCATTAGCTATTTACATGTATGCATGAGTATGATCATATGTTTTAATAATTAGTTTAATAATAGTATTTGTCATTAATCTTGATATACATTTTCGATTTCAACTCATTTTAATAGGAAAGAAATGCTAAAAAGTAAGCACCCATTTAACCTACATTACACACAAACGGAAGCATCGCGTGCAGAATTAAAATGGCCAGATCGGATTTTAATTAAATGCCATGTTTAAAGTGGCTTTTAGTTCTTTTGAAATATTTTTTACAAAACGTCTATCAGGAACGCTACGCGGCTTAACGCTTATAAAGTTATAAGTATTCTTTCAAACGAAGTTATTTAATTTATAACGTGCATTATGTATAAGATTTTATAATGCATTATAACTGGTGCCAATCAGTCAAAAAAAGTCAACTATATCCTTTACAAACGTCTATCTTCCTATCAAAATCCATAGAAATTGGTTCAGTGGCCTTTACAGATTTTCGTGAGCATCGATGAGTGAATAGCATGATTTTTTTGGCGTCCCTACATGTAAAGTGAGGGCAATTTTTTTTATTTCTTCCATAGTGTGGGGCATCGTTGGATAGATTGTTTAAAAATATCATGGGCGTTTAAAAATATCAACAGCTCAACAACAGCTTGGAGAAATAGTTTTCTCCAAGAGTGGAGCTGTTGCCAAAAAAAAATTAAGCTTTAATGTTGTGAAGTGTATTTCAAAGAGTCAAATGTCTCTCCCTCTACCCACTAAACTACTGCTTTTAAAAAATTGAAAAGAATCATGATTCATGAGCAGTACATATTATTAATTTATAAAGAAAATTATTACGACTAAGTAGGTTTTAAAGTTAACGAGTTGTAGTTATAGTGGATCAAACTAAAGAGAAATACTTCGCCCAAATTTCATTGAAAATTGTTAAGAGATAAACATATTAAGTGTTAAGAAGAAATAAGTTCATTTTTAAGACTAAATTATTAGATGTTCACATATTATGGTGTAAACTACGGAACCCTATGTGTGCCTGGCTCTACACTCATTTGGCCAGTTATTCAATAATGCAGCGTTTCTCAAACTGGGGTACGCGTACCCCTAGGGGTACGCCAGAAGATCGTAGGGGGTACGCGAAGAAAATCACGTAATGGCGGCTAGGAAGGAAGAATATCAAAAACTCTCACGCGAAGTGGTGAATATATTTTACTCCTCGCAATAAGACGTTCCTACGTTCTGTGTTTTTGTGAGAGTGGATTTTACACGTAGTTTTTATAATGATTTTTATAGTGATATAATGATCTCGCCGCCCCGACACCCCTCGCTGGTGCGTACACTGGCAGTCCGGGGCCATATCCCATATAAAAAAACGCGTGAAACATTCACAGTGGACCTTAGAGGCCGAAGACGAGCCGTAGATGGTCTCCGCCACCGGGTCAGCCTTTTCCCGAGCCCATCCTGCAGTCTCCTTGTTGACCATTACGGTCACAGAAGAAAATTACGGCCTCCCACACCGATTTCATGCGTAGCATCACCGGCACTAATGCCCGTAGGTATTTACACAGATATTTTCCAAAACAATCGTGACCGGTTAGCATCTGTATAAGATGGAAAGTAACTCGTCGCTTTCTGCCCATTCATACCCGAAGGCCAGCAGGATTGCTCTCATGAAGAGTTCATGTGCGTTCCCATCTCCATGAAGACGAGCGCATAACGTTGTGAGAGCCCTTTGCTACTACCGCCTGAGCGCTCCGAAGGCACTGGCAGGGTAGAAAACACTTCCTCTGCTTTGACGAAGGGGAAGTCCGGTAGTAGACCTTCACGTTCCTCTCTACCAGAATGAAAATGCGAACGAAGGTAACGGTAGGTAAACGAGGTACGCACGGATGGCCCTCGCCAATCCGTGCTGATTATGGCCATTGCAAGGATTAATGGGTAAAAATCTTAACATATTAACTTAATATAACCCGATCTCCTCCCCAGGACTCGTATCTACCTATTTCCCCTGTGTCAAGAGAAAAACTGACAACGTGCATGCCGAGTCACGCACATGTAAAGTATCTTACCCATTTGATATAAGATTCTACGTAGCTGTGATGATTTTTCTTTTAAATTCATTATTTGACATTTACTACTTTCGTGATTTTTGTCATAATCTTAGAATTAATTGGAAGAAGTAGGGGGAGACTTGATTGAAAAAAATATCACTTTAAGGTTTGATATTTCGGAAATGGCTTCTCAGGCGAAAACAATAATTCCACTTATTTTTAATTTCATCACATGCAAGGGGGTACGCTGAGGTCTATAAGCTTCAACGGGGGTACGTGAGCCCAAAAGTTTGAGAAACCCTGCAATAATGTAATAAGTTTTTGTTTTCGTGACACGAATTTTAATAGTCCGTAGAAAAAAGGGACGTCTAAAATAGAGAACGGACAACAAAAAGTACAACTGGAGCGTAAAAACGATACACAGACAACATATAGCTAACGTAGCCAATCTATCAAGAGCGGGATTAGGTTCGCAAAAAGTTTACTAAAGTTAATTCCGAAGATCACTGCGATAAAAAAGTTAAACTGCACATAGTTACTGAGTATATCACAACGTACGATGATTACAACCGTTATACCTAATT
The DNA here is from genome assembly GCA_018235645.1 of Junonia grisea. Lineage (NCBI taxonomy): Eukaryota > Metazoa > Arthropoda > Insecta > Lepidoptera > Nymphalidae > Junonia > Junonia grisea. Next base: position 1,486 of record DVXP01000911.1, on the reverse strand, counting down.
ACCTACATAATTACTTGCAATAGTTTTGAAAGTAAGTTAATTGGGTATCGTTATAAGCATTATAAGTGATTGGCAATGATATTATCACGTGGTTAGTTAGTTAGTTAATTCAATATTGATATCTTAAACTGTTTGATTGTTTTGAAATAACCTTTACCCGGTCAAGGGAGGTCTAAAAATGTGTGTACAAAAATGTATAGGTTAAATTTTGTGCGGCAAGGTTACTTACTTTTATGTTTAAACAAAAACTATTTGTGAACTGATAACAATGGTTAAAGATAACGCAAAAATCCATCAATTGTTATTTTAGCGTTAACGATATTGCCAACAATGTTTTTGTTTTCCAATTGTGAGTTAGATGAATGGAAATTACTCGATTTTATCAGAAATATTGTTGTCACTGAACTGAAGCAAGATAGAATAACAATGACTGTACAAATAAAATACTTTTATCAATTGTTAAGCGAATTGAAATAAAATTCTATAAATTTAAACGTCGAGACAATTTTATAAGCTTTCTCTTAGAATAGGTATTTAGAATTTAATGTTTTTGTTGTATCAGTTTAAAATGAGTTTGTTGATTTGGTTTTCAGACATTCTACTAACTTTCGATGAAAATATAAAGGTTTATAATTATTTTTTTAATGTTAAATTCATATGAATAGGTTAGGGTTTTTATATAATGGCTTAGGGTTGTATTGTATGTTAAAATTACAATATTTCCTCATAGTATGCCTAATACTATAAATGATAAAATTATTAAATGAGTTGTTATTATGTTTTAATGTTTTTCATAATATCTAGGAATAAAGTGCTTGCAATTCGGATATTGTACTATAATCATTCCTTTTAATTATTCTATTCCAAATGAAATCTAGAAGATAATATATTGTATAAGAATATTATTTTGTTCAAACAAAATTTACGATTGTTATTGGACCAGGGTGATGGAGCGATACGACGAGACTTCTTTAGCATAGATTTCGGGCTTATATTTACAGTGTTTTCGTTATCCTCTGGGAACCCTTTCCCGGGATAAAATGTCCCTTTTTATATTGACCTAGGGTATAAGCTACACCGAGTGATTTTATTCAAGCAGTGATTTTAAATTACATGTTAAGAAGACTGATAAACCGATAGTCCGAATTCATTCGTTTTCACACACGAATTTAAATTCGTTTGTACCTACTGTGTAGATATTTTAATAATAAAACAAAGGTAGGAATAGTTATTATAAAAAACAGGTGGGCACACACCAGTTTATGGATGTATAGATAATTAGATATAGCTTAGGTCGCTTTGTCCCAGTTGATTGACAACTTGTAGGTATCCCATGAGCGTTTCAATTTGCAACCGTTAATTCTGCAGTTGAATGTCTTTTTTTTTTTGTTGACGCAGGGTAAATCTTCATAGATACCCGACTCCTGGGGGGGAGACTGGGGTATGTGAGATTGCCCTCCCTAAAACCCCCTGCGATTGCCGCCAC
>DVXP01000910.1:0-17147 GCA_018235645.1 Junonia grisea | reverse complement strand
ACCGAACCGGCTGGCGGAGCACTGTGGATGCCCTCTGCCCCATCTAGGGGACATAGGATCATAAGTAGTAAGTAGTAATCCTAGATACTAATCGCAGTGGTTACCTACCTACGTAAAATTTACGATATTACCTACCTGTCTTAAGGTACCTACATACATCTGTTTTAGTGTTGCCCAAATGCAAGAACAAGACGAGACTTAGCCAGTCTTGGTCTTGGTCTTGCTAAAAATACAAGGTCTTGTTCTTGGTCTTGGTCTTGCAAAAACGCAAGAACAAGACCAAGTATGCAAGACCAACACTGAATTTGGGCAACAATAATCTGTTTACTTTCTATTTATAAAATCCCAAGTATTTTATAGTATTTATTCAAAATTACTTGTTTCAAAGATACCTAACTCTGATCACGTGTCTGTATGATTGCTGCAAGTGACTGATTACATCACAAGACTTGATAATAAAGTTTCTGCGATAAACTTTAACATGTTCATAATAACATTCGATAAAGACGATCATAATATTTATATTGAGGCTAAGAAAATATGTCGCAATACGTAATGATTCCAACATACCTATCTATATATTATTGAAATAAAAATAATGTTTAAGTAACGTAAGTTAGAGAGTTTTATAGTCGGCTCATTTTTTTTTAGAATTAAGTAGATTAGAATTTTTTTCACTGGAGAAAAAGCCTGTTCAGGTAAACCTATTGATTTCGATACAACATTCATATGATCACGTTTTTTTCAAAATTCTATTCTATCACGTTATTTCCTTAAGAATACAAAATTAGTTATAATTTTTCAGATAGCTACATATTTATTTAAGTTAACACTGTTGCTTTTCCTATAAGCTTTTATGTATTACGTGAAGTACCTATCTAGTAAGTTTTATTCTTATTAACTTGGGTGCAAAACAATACTGATTGGTTCAGTATTCAATTAGCTTGCTCTAAAGATCGCAGGTTCAATACCCAATCATGATAATTATTTAAACACTAAAGTGTGACTTGTTTTGATTAGACTTAGAAATTATATTTTTTTATTACTGATTCTAAAATATGTTCAAAATACGATTGAATAATTCGACTTAATTTAAAACACTTAATTTAAAGTTTATAAAATTAACCACCGGCACTCGTACCCTCAGGCCTACAATTACCATGAACAGACAAATCCATTTAACACTTATCATACAAACACATACACAATCAGACGTTACTGGTCACAGACCATACACTACTTCAATTCAATCCCAAAAATTAAGGAAGAAAATGACTAAAAACTGACTTCAGCGACTCCATAATAACTGGTGTTTCAAATAACAGTTATTTGCTTTTATATATGTAACCTTTAACAGCCCTACGTTGGACTAGGGTTAAATGATACACTTTTATGAGAAGTCATCACACTCACCCCTAGGTCACAGTGTATTGTTTCAACGATAATTTATTGAGTAGGTGTTCGTTTATAACGTTATTGTTTGGTAATTTCGTTTGTGTGAATACCATTCGTTAAGACTTAGTTATACCTATTGGGGGAGATCGAAGTGCATAAATGCGTTGATTTTGTATTTTTTGGCATATCTTTGCTTACAACACTTCTTCTGTTCAGTTTTCTATGTAAAGCGATAATTTTTTCAATTATTTAACGTAAAATTCGAATCCAGACCTCCATAAATTAAACCGATCATTAATTTTCAAATCAAGAAATGTATTCGTAAACATATAGTAAAAATGTATTTGAATCATTTTTTATAAAAAATCAGTTTCGTACCGCAACCATCTTCCTTTTTGTGGTTGCTAACGCCATCTTTTGATTTTCTGTATAAGCATTTGATGACATTATTGCCGAGCGCTGTATTACCTATCAGTATATAATATTGTAATCTTTGGTATTACCTATGCAATACCAGTATTCAAACATAGATGGCGCTGTTTCATACAATTGATGAAATAATAGAAAAAGTATTGTTTTACCATTTATTCATAGTAATTTACATGATACAATGTCTACCTGATTTCTTACAGATACCCATGATAGAACACAAAAATACATATAAAAAAAATTAGCTGAAATGCAACAATTCGCAGTCCTATTAAAACGAACACATGTATGCTACACGGCATTAACTTAAAAGCCGTAAGGACGAGTACTCGAAGCTAAGAACTAAAATATACAGTTTGGCGAACAAAAATAAAAAAAAATATTTCTATTTCGTCACGACATTGATTTATACTTGTGACTAACTTCACACCGTACTCGCCCGAAGTCGCATCAAACAAACTGCACAATACTACTACATTCATTGTTTTAAATTAATTACGATTATAGTAAATCTATTCCAAATTTAGGATATTCAATCTTCGTCTTAAATTATTATATACAACAGATCATAGCTGCTTATCCGAAACGTTATTTTAAAAATTGAATCCGAAAATGTACACTGAATATTACAATTAGATTATATAATTTTGTTCTTAATTTTCAATTCAATTTACAATATAGTTCTTATGCGAAACACTGATGACAACAATAAGTTCTATATTTCATTAGATTAGCGCATTTATGACTACCACTTCCAAGTTAAATACTTCTACTAAAACATTAAGTCAGGATTTTTTTCGGTGTATACAATATTTTTTAATTATAATATTTAAGGAAATTGTGAAATAACATATTGAATTCAAATGTCAAATCATAATTTTGTTATTGAAAAAAAAAATTGGGATACAATTGTCTATAAACATTTTGGTTATCACACCCAGTGTTAAGTCAATTAAGCTTATTAGTACTAATAAATTAAGTATTTTCCATGATACTATAGTATGCAATATTTCTTTACTATACATCAAATTACTTTATAAGAAATTCCAATTGTAAATTCTATCATTAAATTCATTCATTGACATATTAATAGTCCAATGAAATCATTCATTTATACATATTTATTATTATCCTAATGTATTAAACATATATGGTATATTCAAAATATCTGTTTTTCTGAAGTTAACAGTAGTACAACGACAGATTGGTCACTATATTCAGACCAATCATTATGCAATATGTCATTTGTACCTAACTTCAGAGCGGCAAAGTAATTTAAATCATGCTACATTTCTAAAAAGATTTATCAGTTTATCAAAAATCATTAGGAAATTAATAATACTGCTTATACAAAATTTAGTAATACATTGAGTGTTACAATTGATGAAATTTAAGTTTTCATTAGGCCCAAATAATGTTGTTGACATGTATGTTATTATACATACAATCCTTATCATATTTGCATATTAATGACATTCAAATGTCCATTAATAGATTCGCTACTTGTTTTCGGGTTCAAATTAAAAAAAAATCGAATACTAATCTATCACCTTGTCACTTGAAATCATAATTTAACTTTTATTTACTATATTTTAATTAATAATGTGTTATCAAGAAACATGATATTGAATACTTGACACAAGTTTTGAAATGAAGTACAACTGTGCATTTCTAACAAAAATATTTTAAAAAATACATAACAAAAAACTGTTCTTGAAGACTCATTTCTAAAAAAAATTAAGAATAAATTACTTAGTATTGCGAGTAAAAAAAACAAGAATAGAAAAAACTAAGACACTATATTTAAAAAAAACAACATTAGCTACCCCCACCCCATCATATCACATATTTGTCTCTTTACCCCCTTTTTAACCTCTTTTGCGATAAGATCTTAACTTGAACACTCTTCTAAAGAACACAGATTAAATCTAACATCAAGTCTTAAGCGACTTTAATCTATTTTACCTTACTCTTATTTAGACTTAACCTAAATGAGACCATATAAACATTTAATGTACTATTTGTCGAATGAAATGATTATTATATTACGAAATACAGATGTCAATTTTGTGTCTTAGTATTTTACAATACTTAGTATATTTTCAATATTATATAACTTCCTTCAGTAAATATTTGAATCAATTTGAAGATAATAGATACGATGAAAAAACAATTTTTCTTTCATACATATATACCAATATAATAATTATTACATAAAGGCAGTTTAAGCATTGTTGTTTTACGTCATTTCGATGATTGTATATTTTGAGAATACAATCTTATGAATAAAATGGTTAAATTTATAAAAACTGAATGAAATGGTACTTTTAATGATTACTTCGAAAGCGACAGATTCATTTACAGCCATAGACAAATAGTTACACTTTTTAACACCTAAATACCATAGATTTTGTCACGAATACTACTAAACTTACATTACACACGCATTAAATTCTTTGATACAAGAAAACATATTTCTTAATTATATTTAAATAACACACATACAGTCATCTTAATACTAATCATATATTAATAAAAATTTAGCCTCTACAACTTTTATGCTGTCTCACTTTAACACATATATATTTTTAAATGTGTAAAAGAGACAAAACATGAAAAGGCTAAAATTTTTACGAATAAGTCAAGTCTTGTAAATTCTATGGAAATATGTGTGCATGACAGATTGTTTCTCAAACACCCATAGATAGTATAATAGTATGATTTTAAATTATCTTATCCTAATAGTCAAGTTTTCACAATCAAGTTTCATACTATATTTGTTACATAATTTTAAAGAAACAATGATTATTCCCAGTTTCAAACCTTCATGAACAAAATATTGTTTACTTATAAAAAAATTATAATGTCATATAGTTGTTTCATTCAATGAAAAACATAATCAAAATTATATCAAATGAACAAAAAAAATGTTTTTCTTTTTAAAAACATTGTCCATAGACCATAATTTCTTAATATCTAACATCATAAATTATAAATACGAAAAACCCATTTACTCCTCAAAGATCATTTCACTTCAATAAAGCCCAGCTAAAGCGAAACCACACTCACATAAAACAACCTGTCACTTGCAAATCGTTCCTAACTTCAAACAAGTCTTTAGCAACTTGCAAAATATTGCTGAGTTCACCAGTCACTTGATGCAATATGCTCCTAACTTCAAAGAAGTCTTCAAGAACATGCAGCAATACACTCCTAACTTCAGAGAAGTCCCAATAACTTGCAAAACATTTGTCACTAACTTCACATATAACTTAACACTACAGCGTCCTATCGCACACTCACTATGTATGTGTCAATATTCACGTATAATGAGCACTTTACGGAAGTCCCAGGATCATTCTGGCTCTGCATACATAAATGAGAACTTGTCGTGGCTGGTGGGGGGGATCACTTTGGCTTCAATGAGGCATTGAACAACCCAGGTTGTTGAAACAAGCGGAATATTATCTTGATTTGCTTTATTTTGCACTTCGTGCGGGCAGTCCCATTCGGTTACTAAGCAAATTGCTCCAGACATGTTAAGGTCTTCTTCGTTAACAACTCTTGTATTTGCTCCAGCAAGAGTGCATACTCTTTCCCAGAATTTCACGAAGGTGTCTTGATCCCCGCAGAGGAGAATCGTTTTGTCTTTGAAGAATGTCGTGTTGCGTTTGCCTGAGGGTGGGATCTGTAAGTGTTAACACATTTAGTTTTTAAATTTTCTCAAAATATAAGTTTTCTTGTATTGTGTAAGAAAATGTAATGTGTCTTCTATTATATAAATTGTGGTACTCGTACTATAAAAGTGTTAGATCAGTTAAAAATTATGTGTAATTACTATATGTAAATAAATATTAACCACCTGTCCACCATTATGAACTTCGACGATTTATCACTTAAAACAAAAGAATAACTATAAAGACTTCATTTACGGTCAACTATCTAACTTTCTAAATTTTTTTTCTTTATTCATAGCTTTTGATATTACAATTTACAATTTAAGAAAAAAGACAGCAGAGATTGACCAGTTCCGCAGGATTCTTCACATTAACAGTACATGAGTTCATTTTCTCACACAAGTAATACCAAGTTTACAAAAATAAACATACCCAATTAACAAAGCTCTTCTTAATAATGGACCAGCCGGAGGGCAGTGTGAAGGAGTCCACATCGAGCAGTCTATTATTGGTGCAGCTCATTATGACCCAAGCGTGAGAGACTGAACGGATGTCTGCCGCTAGACATTGTATGTATTTAGCGGTCAGGCACGGCCGGGGCGCTATTAGCTTGCAAACACTGTATTTGTTCTTTGGCACGTCGTCGAAGTGACTATAAGAAAAGAAAATTGTGATTTAACATGCTCTTTTTTTATTTTCGGCCAATTGAGTTGTATAATTTATTGTAATAATACTTTTATATGACGTGACTTGTTTGGTTTAATTTAGAGTTGTAACTTTATTGTAAATTATTAAGTCCACGGCTTATGCCGATTTAATAATTTACAATGGCAAAAAAATGGCCGCCATCAGCACGGAAACAAAGAGGCTGCGGAATCGCTTTAGCATACGCACCCGCCCTTCTTGCTTGCCCTTTTAATTGCTTGATTGCTGCGTGATTCTTTCTCATTAACTTCCTAGATTATTCCTAGTCATACCTATAAACAGTTCCACCACCAGCTTCAAGCTGTTCCTTCAATTGTTCCGTTTTAAAGGGTCATTTTGCGTGATTTATGTGATTGAAAATAAACATTATTTTTCTTCCTTTCTAAAATATTCATAAAACCCATACCTATAGCTTCAAGCATTCCTTGTTGAAGGCTCAATCATAATTTGGGTAGACTAAGATTTTATTATAAATCTTATTCTTTCTTATTGCCTAGATTATTCCTAAAGCCATACCTATAAACAGTTCCACCGCCGGCTTCGAGTTGTTCCTTCAAGCGTTCCTTGTTGAAGGGACGATCGCAGAACTCCAAGTCTTCTGTATCGGTACCGGCCATCGTGGATGTGGTCTCCCCGTCTTCTTCAGATGAATAGTGACGGGTGTCTTGACACTGTTGGATAGAGGGTTTTGTGATACTGGGCAGTTAAAATAAATACAATTATCAGTATTTTTTTCTATTCAGCACTGAATTATGTAGTTTCTTCTAGGTAAATGTCTAAATGTTTAAAAAAATCTAATGTCAAAGAATAATATAATCTCTCTTTAATTAAAAATAACAGACTTTTTTATAAACATAAACCATGTAATCTAGTAATTTTTTTACCTTTACAAATATTTGTGCAGATTATTTTAAACATATTGGCAACATTATGACTAGATGTCAGATGTCAAATGTAGTTTTTAGAGCTTATAACAATGAAAAACATAACATTGTATAGTTATACCAATTGTATATCTTTTAAAAACTGTTATGTGCTAAATTTTAACACTGTCAATAATTCATAAGAATTCTATGAACATTTATTTATTTATTTATTAGGTTTGCTAGCAGTTGTTACATTTAAATGATACAATTTATTAATTTACATACTAATTTCTTTCTAAATGTACAACTGTATCTAGTAAAGCAAACACGACATGTACGATTAATATTTACATCCCGTTTAAGTAGTTCTAATTTGACAAAAATGTAAAAATTGAACATTGCTCTATATAACACCACATTCATTATAAACCAAATTTTATCATAAAAATATAACAACAGTCACACACTGACTAAATTGTCATAAATCCTCAACACCTTCATATGACTCATCAAAATATACATTTTTAAATACTGAAATACCTATTTTAGTGTAAAAAAAAATATTTTACCTTCTCAGAGCTCCGTCGAGCCGGTCGCGGCGGTTCAGTACAAGTGAGCAAGAAGCAAAGGCCCGCAAATATCTTATTTTCAGTAGGAATAGGCCCCAGTGTAGATACCGTATCTTCGTCGTTCTCAAACTTAGTCAATTTTGAGTTCTTCTTGCCTATGTTCTGTTTCGCCGCGCCTTTTAGTTGGAGAGGACCGGCTGTAATTGAAAGAATATGTTCTTATTTTATAATAAAAAGATTGCTATTATGTTACGTGTTTGAGTTTTGACCAATTTCCAAGTATGAAAAAGTGGTTGAATTATTTTAATGTTTTTCTTTTTTTTTGTGTTATACTATATTTTTATGGGATAACATTTAATTTGATCATGATTTAATTGGTTAGCCTAAAAGTAAATTGTTCAACTAACAAGAAAAAAAGACGCTATAGATGAATCCACACATTGCAAAGAATATTTCACCAAGTTTCAAGACTCAATTATAACCAATTAGTTCAAATCCATGACTCAAAGTTAGTATAAACACCGTCATATACAGTTATATGAGTTGCTGCTCTCGCCCACCCCACTGCTCTGTTACTATATACTATACTTATAACATATAATATAATATATGATACCTTTAACACCGTCGATCTTCCTGGGCGTCCTCTGCACCTCAGGCTCCACGCCGGCCACCTCCTCCAGCCTCACGGGCGGGGCTGAGTTGCTGCTCTCGCTCATCTCACTGCTTTCGCTTGCTAGGCGTTTGCGACCGACTGGTGTGCTTTTTGTTTTAACACCTGAAAAAAACATAATATTATTGAATATAAAGGATTTTCAGATGAGCTATAAAGTGCTTAGCTCGTCAAAATGGCATTCATGTTCAAATTGAATCAATTTTAGAATAAATTAAGTCGCGACAAAAAGTGAAAATGAATTAATCTATCTCGACTGGGATTGACAGATAGACGCTTATCAAATCCTGGACAATTCTAGAATAACCAGTGGCGGAATTATAGCAGCGGAACACTATCATAGAAATGCCGTTTTAGTTAAAAAAAAGTTCGACACCTTTACCGTTACCCTACCATAGAAGTGCAATTTTTATTTTTCAAAGTTTTTCGGATTCCGGGACAACAAGGCTTAACTGGATACGGGACACGACAAATTCCGGGACAATACCAGACTTCCGGAAATCTGGCAACCCTATTTCGACTCTAAATAGACAATTAATAATGTAAATTTGGCCATAACTAAAATTACCTGAGGTAGATGCTTTCGGACTCTTAGGTGATGCTACCCGTTTCCTAGCGCTTGAATTACCCTTGTCTCGACTGCGGGCGCTACGGGGACCCTGAAATAATAATTTGTATATCAATTAGACTATGCAATATTTATTTATCTATCTTATTTATTTATTAACATCATTACTATACACATTCTAAGTTAATAGTTATTATTAATTCTGTTGACTAAGAAAAAATATTATTTTTTGTATAAGATTAAGTGATTAGGTATATATTCGTTAATGTTTTACTTTAAATGCTATTTTATTTCAAATAATAATATTATAAAGAGGAAATATTTGTTTGTTTGTTTGTATTGAATAGGCTCCGAAACTATTTGACCGATTTGAAAAATTCTTTCACTGTTGGGAAGCTACGCTATCTCCAGTGAACATAGGCTATATTAAATCTTCAAAAAGTTGGGGATTACCGTGTGAAGCCGGGCCGGTCTGCTAGTTTTAAATATACGAACGAAAATTCTATTTTGAAATTGTTTTACAGGCGAAATGGCTAACAATAGGTATATGTGTATCCTAATCTAATATAAAATGCTTTTCATTACATTTTTGTAACTATTACCACAAATTAACCACAAAATATTAACAAGTGCCCAGATTTTGTACGACAAAACGCAAACATTCTCGTAGCACGTTCCTGCTAAAGTCTCACCTGTATAATATTATCGAGATCCAACTCCCTATTGTGCCGTCGTCGTGGCGTCGCTGGAGCGGTCGGCGATCGCGAACGAGACGACTCTTTTAGCGATCGGGCTTGGTCCTCCGTGAGGTACAACTCACTGGCTGTTACCATTACTATTGTATCTCTGGAAGAAATAATAATACATAAAAACATAAGTAAGATGTGAGCAAACTACGAGAAAGTCGTAGTTTCTTAGGTAATTTATTAGAATACATGATAGGCAAAAATACTGTATCTCCACCGTTACCCGTTTGGTAAAATCACAACCAAAAGTTGATTATGCCCTGGAAACTTTCAGGAAAAACGAATATACGTTCTTTCGAAATTTAAGCTATCATCAGTAACTACCCGCTTATAAATAGAAAATGTTATTTCGAAATGTTTCTTATTAGAACAAGGTCCAAATTATCTAGATAATATCAAACTTACCCATCAGTTGTGCATCGGTACGTAACAGTGCCATTATCATTCTCCTCAACTCCAAGAACTAAGCCGGGTTCGTAATTCTGCTCCTCATCAACCATAGCGTAAACAGACTGCCCTTGTAGAGGTAACTTCTTCATATCACCGAAAATTATGAAGTCATCCAAAAGCACCTTGCTCTGACCGTCATCGAATTTAATCAGATACTTATTTGGCTCAGTTATTTCCAGAACTTTTCCTGAATAGTAACGCTTATCCACCCATTTGGCTAAAACTACCGTATCAGGTGCATAACCTGGGTATTCCGGTTTCACAACCACTTTTTCTACCGGTGTTGCTGGTCGAGGCGATGTGGGGCGACGCTTTTGCTTCAATTTCGTGACCGATTTCGGTGTCCCAACTAAGGAAGATAGCGGTTTTTCTTCCTTCGGAGATTTTACTGGCGACATTTTGCCACTATCACCATTTGTTGGCACCATTTCGGGGGAATTCATTCCGTGCATATATTCCGCTTCTTCATGCTGCGTTGGTAATAATGCGCGTTTAGTTTTCCCGGCGATAGGTCGTCGTCCTCTCACTCTAGTCTTTTTAAGAGAACTCTTTGGTGTCGCTTTATCACATTTGTTGACTTCCTCTGGACTAGCGTTGCCGTTACTAAATCCTGTTTCGGATAATGACGCTTGAATACCTACAGATATCTTGTCATCGTTTAGAGATCGATTCATATCAGAGACAGATGCGTCTCGTATATGAGAGAATATATCTTGAAGTTTTTTCATCAACGAATCATAGCCTTTGACGGTTGTCGTAGGATTGGCAACAGATTTTCGTGGAGGTTGCGGAACCACGAATGCTCCGTCACTAGTACGGCTACTAGACGTCGATGTTGAGCTAACAGTTGAGGCGAATGATGTTCTATTCGGTAAGTTCATCATGCCCACACTAGTCACGCTTGAAGGAGAAGTACTGACTGACACATCACCTAAGTAAGGATCAATCGTATAACGCTTAGAAATCCTCTGATACTCCTTGCACATATCCATTCCAACATCGTTATCTGTTCTGACTACGTATAGGGATAAAAATTCGCAGTCTTCATTATGGCTAACATGAACGTCGAAAACTGGTATCTGAGGCGTATTAATCGGTATGGAATGTCCATTTTGTAGCGGCGATATCGTTGAAGGCGTGGTCGTGTTACTAACTCTGAAGGACTCATTCTTATTCCTCTTGCCTTTGTTGCCGTTTAATTTTACCATATCGGGCGTATTATCTTCAGGCCCATGCTTATCGTTGATTGCTTCAGTCGGTGTTGAAGAATTACCATTAGACAACTTAGAGATCAATTTCGAAGCGACACTGGGAACATGTTCAGGACTGTCAAGGGCGATGGAGCATACGCTGTCAGTACTTTCTTGATCCGTATTCTTGTCTTTATTGTAATCCTTTAAAATGATTTGGGATAAGTTGCTCACATCTGAATTGTTGTGACCATCGCTTTTAGTTTCGCGAGTTTTATCAGCAATTATAGTTTCTTCTCTATCTTTAACGATTATTGGTTCGCTGTTATACTCAGCTTCTTTAGTTTTGTCTTCACTGGCTTCTTCTGGAGTTGGTGATAGGACAAGCTGGAAATTTTGTGAGTCATTAAGATTTTCTGAGCCGTTCTCTTCCGGGATAGTTTCAGGAACTTTGGGCAGAATTTCTGCAACAAACTCAACACTCGGCCGGCTAGAACTGTCCGAGTTGGTCACGAGAATCTCCTCCTCCGTTGATTTCAAGCTTTTAAGATCTAATTGCATTTTGCGTGGAGTTTTTCGATCCTTTGTTATATCGGCGCTAGCTGATCGCGATTTAGTTTTTGGCGTTTTTGGAGTGAGTTCGGCGCTATTGCTTCTTTTAGTAATTTTTCTAGGGCTGGATCGTACGGGTGTTCGTACACGAGACGTAGATGGTAGTTCGTCTTCTAATTTTCTTTTTGCCACACTTGTTATCTCAGAGACTTCATCATCTAAGGATTGAGTTGAAACTGCCACTTCTTCCTCCTCTAAATCCAGTTTTTGAATTTTTGCACTGCTGTCGGTTTCATTAGCAGTTTCTTCAGATAACTTTCTCTTGACGTGACTGACTGGATGGTCATCTGTGAACAATTTTGTGTCATTTGAAAATTTGTTATTATCTTTATAATACTACATGAATGTGATAAGATTTACCTTTTGAGTCTGATTCAGTTGTAGTACTATCAACCTGAGGAGAAAACATTATGATTAGTTTATACATTTAACGCTCAATATTAAGTCTGAGATAATTTTGATTTTAAACAAACCTCAATGGTTTCCTCCGTTGGCTTAGGTTCTACTTCTGGTTCGTAAACTGGGCTCTCAGGGAAGAGGTTTTGAGACGTATCCTGAGGTTTTGCAGGACTAGTGGTGGATACTGTCTGTATACTAATCCCTGTAAGAAAGAATGTTCATTGATAATTTATTAAATATGGTATAAGTTGGTAGTGGGCGACATGAGACGGCAGCGGACGACGTGTTGTCGTTTCAAGTCGCCACGACACAACATTATGATCTATCGCTAACAGTAACGATTTCAAACCCGACTGAAGACGGCAACAGCAGATGGAATCTGTGATTAAAACTTTTTCAAATTTTTGCCAAAATTACTATTCCAATTTATTTGGATGGAGGTTTGAAAATTGCATTTGCCAATGCCATATTGATAGTCTGATAATTTATTTGTGTTATGTAATTTTAATTTATAATATATATCGACGCCTCCAACGAATGATGATGCTATCACTTTCTCTCTTAAAAGGTGAAAAAGAGAGTGTTGCATCTTGCGATAAATAATTTGGCAAACTATTACTCGAGCGATATTGTATTGATGTTTACCGAAACAGGTTCAAACACTTTTTACTCAAACAATACGGTAATACTAGCTTACCGTAAAACTTTTAGTCTGTTAGTAAGGCAATAGATAATTTGTGTAAAATTTTCATTAATGTCTTCCGTTGAACATAAACATAAAGGTCTTTATTTATTGTCTAAATCGAAACATATCCGGAGAATAATTAAAAAAAAATACAGTAATGTATTAGGGTATTAGCATAGCAAATCTGCAATAAAATGCACTCTATCGTAATAGCTATTACCATTGTATTTGTCGCAGGTGTCGAGATTATATGTTATATCTGATTGTTTTTCTTAAAATTCATTAAATCTGGCTGATATTCATAGAAATATCTTCAAACCAATAGTGTCACTGTGACACTTCATTTGCTCCTGCCTCATGTCTGCTACCAAGTAGGTACTAGTTAGCATATTTGTAACGAGTATATTGATTACAAATTGTATAATTACCAGTGTGTAATATTAAATAATTAACAGCACAGCACTTTATAATGTCAAAGTTATAATACATATACTTTACCATTTGAATCAGGTATATTTTTGTAAAATAAAAAAAAAACAAAATGACAAAAATACAAATTGATATTATTTGCATTTCGCATCTTCAGTAGTTTTTCATTATCTTTAGTAGTTCATATGATATACTTGAGACAATATTTGAGTGGTAAAACTTAATTTTAACAAGCTCTTATCTTAGGCTGATATATGATAAGTGATTGCAGCAATGATAAATGATCAATATGAACAAAGAAGATAATCTAGTACAGAATTAGAACACATTTCTGCAGAATATAACACAGAATCTGTTACAGAAATTAATTATTATTATCAATCATTTAAACTAAATTTTTGGAAACAAGAAACATTTTAAATTAAGGAATCATTTTATTACAAAAATCTTGCAATTTGGAAAAAAAATAGTATATCGCAACTTCCATTCACCGTTATAAAATTCTTTTCATAACTTGTGTAAATTGAAAATGATCTAGTTTTATGTAATTAAAACATATGAGTAAACAGATATAGAAGAAATTGGCCAAATATAATTTTAGTGTCGCTTATCCATTTTACATGCAAATTTAAAAAGCATATGAATGATGAAGTCTAACTTTCATTTGACTTGCAAATATGAAAAAATGCAACTTGACATCATTGTGATTGTATATTATCCTCCTAACCTTTCTTACTATAATTAACCAATGAGAGTAAATCTTGGATAAACAGATTTGTTTACAAAAATAATAAATATGATACAGTAATATAGTATATATAGCCTTTACAATCAAAACACCTCTTTTATAACCTAAAATACAGATAAGAAAACAATATGCCTTATCCCCAAACAATAAGACACAATTTTGAATAAAATATTTATTGTTACGCCGAAAAAAATTAAGCATATTAGTCATAATATTATATAATCGGGTTAAATTATACCAAGTTACATCATTTTAGCAGCTATCAAGAAATTTGCTTGAAGACCCGTACATCACGTCGATTTTGTGCGCTTATTGATATTTGGTTTGAGTATAACGCGACCAAATTCAGACGCAATCAGAATGACAAACCTCTAAAGCATTTTCACAGCAAAATATGTAAAATTGTTAAAAAATCGAAATATTTAAAGTGATTCTTGGTTTTATCATTAATAAATACAATTAACATTTCTGTTTAAGACCAGATACATAAAATAGGCAATGAGAAAATCATAGTATGTCAATGTAACATGTCATACTAGTCAACTTTGTCGGTTTACATAAACTATACCGAAAATTTATAAACGAATATTCAAGGAAATATTCCACCAACCTGGTTTTTCCGTTGTAGATTGAATATCAACAAGCTTTTCGCTGGTATCCTCCATTTTTTAATAATAATTTCACTTTAATTGATCAAAAACTGGCGCGTTTTAGCGAAGAAACATCTGTCACTTGAAATCGGCCAAAATTATTAGAAATTCCATACGTAAGACTATAGTCACCAATCACTAGAATAATATTAGAAATATATAGCAATAAAAGTCATCAGAAAGTTGCAAAAACAATTTAAAAAGTATAAATTTTATAATTTTCGCAAAAAGGTGAATGAAGCACGGCCGCTTGTTGATTTGGCCTGTGTTGCCAAGCTAAGTTGATAAGTTCTACTTTGATACAAAACACTTGTTTGGTGGCAAAGATAAATCAAATAAAGATTTTAGATATATCTACTTCATATTTAAGATATTATATATCTATTATTTTTTAATATACATATCAATATTTATTTAATTTATCTTTATTTAAATAACAAAAATATTTTTAAATACTCATTCTTAATGATTCTAAATAAAAATTAAGTTCTAAAATGGGAATATTTGGTAGATATGTAGATAACAGTATCGTTTTATTTATATTCTTTATTTCTTTTAAAACATTTACATTTTTTTTATAGATAGATATCTATCTATAAGCACCACATTTTTATGTTGCCTCTTCATGACATGCGCTCTGTGACGGCTGTGGTCCTCGTATAGATTTTGATACAAACATTCCATATTTAGCGGGAAATTTCAAATTATTTAATAGATACTAATAATAAAATTTTATTGGTAAAAGATTACACTACTTTACACGAATAAAAAACAAAATAAAACAAATTAACTACTTATCCTAAAATATACAAACAAGGAAAATAAAATAACAACACTATAACTACAACAAGACAAGTCATGACAAATATTAAGTTGAAAATTAATAACAATAAGTGTGCAGCTGTGTAATTTTACCAAAAGGTAGATAGTAAAAAAACTCAATAAAAATAGAAGCAATGTTGCTTCTACACTGATTTTCAGTAGTAATGTTGCGGTACTGAGCGGTAACATTTTCCCCGTGGGGAGACGGGTGGTAGAATACAATTCTCCTCTGCAGCTAGGTCAGCATCTCGTATGAGGCGAGTAACCCAGCAGATTCGGTGGTAGGGGGCCCTTTCCCCGACTGGCTTGCGACCACCTATATGCGAACCCGGCCGCAAAGTGTCGGTTACTCTGACGCGTTCCGGCCACGCTGCATATATGCCAGACTGTCCTTTTTCTTTTCTTGTTCCTTTCCTGTGAATGTGATTGCTCCGGCAGTTTCGTGGTCCGGCATTAGCCAGATGTCTATGGTTCGTGTTCGAGCGTGTGACATTGGCGCGGAGGCCAGGGAGACCCGATGAAACGGTTTTCCGCTGGCCGCCCGGTGGTCCGTAGGGGACCCGAACCCCGGCTTATCCCGGCTTGGGAGGCTGTCCCGCCGCCGCCGAAAAAAGTCCATTGATCGATCACCGTGCCAGGAAGGGAGCCTGGAGTGGAACCCGATGATCGACCAATGGATTGGATCGGGGGCCCTTCCGTCCTCCGTGCCAGCAATACACTAAACCCGTTCATTGCCATTGGACAGTGAGCAGTTCACTTTTGACCGTGCGACTGCTGAAGAAATCACATTCAATCCCATCTTCTTTCCTGTGTGATTCGCATTTTATATATTAATGGCTATACGAAGAAGGAAAAATAAAGTTTCTACAGCGGCAACCCCTTCCACATTCAACGTGGATTTCTGTAATATAAGGGGACTTCACACAAACCTTAATGTCGTCCACCATCACCTCGAGTCGACAAAGCCGGCCTTGCTTTTCCTTACAGAGACGCAGATATCTGTCCCTGTTGACACTTCATACTTGCATTATCCTGGGTACAGCCTTGAGCATGCCTTTATGCCCAAAGCAGGTGTGTGTGTGTATATCAGGGACGATATCTGCTGTCAAAGACTCGATAGCCTTGAGGTTCGAGACCTATCAGTTCTTTGGGCGCGCGTTGATTTTGGTGGTACCATCCGAATATACGCTTGTATTTATAGGTCTCATAGCGGAAACAATGAGGTCGACCGTCTATTTGGACACGTCCAAGAGGTTGCAGACGTCCTGCTTCAGCGGTACCCCTGTGCGGAACTTGTGGTATTAGGCGACTTTAACGCCCACCATATCGAGTGGCTTGGATCGCGCACCACAGACCATGCAGGGAGAACCGCTCACTGCTTTGCCCTCGCTTATGGTCTCTCTCAGTTGGTGTCTGGCATCACCAGAATCCCGGATAGAGAGAACCAAGAGCCCTCTTTGCTGGACCTTCTGCTGACTACCCGCCCGGAGGGTTACCAGGTCTCAGTCGGTGCACCTCTAGGTACATCTGACCA
>DVXP01000909.1:0-17150 GCA_018235645.1 Junonia grisea | reverse complement strand
GTTTTAAGAAGACGTAACGTGCCATGGTAAGATTGTTTGACAAGCGCGATATGACGTCATCCGTTTTGGGCACGTTACGTATCGTGTCATAGAGAATACGGGCCCAATATCGAGTAGACCACGGAGTAGACCAATTCGTAACAGTTATGATACATAACACTTTACGAGTATTATAGTCGAACGTTAGTATAGGTAAATTCAACAAACTTAAATGTGTGAAAAACTTGAATGTGTGACGCCTGGTGCATTTAAGGCACTATAGACTTGCACCCTTGTCGTCTTTTCAAGAGGAACAAAATTGGCGGGAAAACCAATTTAATTACGCGCCATTCAGCAATTCAGCTTCAAGCAATCATAATTTTCATTAAGATCATAATGTAGAATTACTTGGATAATTGGTAAATAAATACTAGCTAATTAATTCAACCAAGTATATCATTTTAAACTACATACTAATATGATGTATTATTCAACAATTGGGCATGAAAGTAAAGTGCTCAACATCCATCGAATTAATTTCGACTCTGATTGATAGATACCTAATGTTCTACACGACATAATGCGTATAGTTAAGAACTTGTGTGTCAAGTGTGAGTTTTTCTCACGTCTCGATTGAAACAAAGTAAACGCAAATTGATATGGAATTGAAACTGCGACATCTCTTGTCAAGAACGAGAAGCATAATAAGTGAGTGAGTGAGTATTAGACAGTTCGACGTAAACGGCCAACGGTTGACAATCAAATGCTAGAGAACAAAAGCGCGTCTGAATGGTGGATTCTTATATTAATTTACTCGCAAAACGCTAACGCAGCCGTAAAGTACTCGAATGAACACACACTTGGCACACTGACCATTCAAGTTTCGTAACGTGACATGACGTTAAAACAAAATAACATAGAAAACTAAAATAAAATTTCTAATGAAAGTCAAAATAACACTAAGATGATTTCTTATTTTTTTATAATATTAATTTATTATCCACGCAACATCTTGTATGTTAGTAGAAAATAATGTAAGAATTAATTTTATTATATTTTTTATAATATTCCTTTATACGTTTATTTTGTGATATCATAAGCAAAGAAACTAATATTAATATTAATCTATCCTATATAATATAAAACCTGTCGATTTGATAAACATTTGCCACATTTCTATCTCAAAGTACCCTACGGCATTAGCGGTTTGGCTCGCTACAAACCACGAGTCACATCATAACACGTTACAATTCGAAACGACACGGTCAGTCGCCGCCCTAAGGCTGCGCGGAAATGTATCGCTAAATTTCAATTTCCATGTTTTTTGTACCTGAGTATAGCGTGTACTACAAGATTTTTTTTTTTATTTTGTACAACCAATTACACATATAACAAATGTACATGATATTTTTGTGAAAACCCACACCGAGGCTTATGCGTGGCTGTATTATATTTTCTGGTGAAATAAAATATTCGAAAAAATATGTTTCTTCTATTCCAAATAATAAAGGTAGCCGAAATACATCGAGTGTATAGGGCGTTTACACACTTCGTGTTTTATCAAAGCAAGTAAGCGTTTTCATACACTTGATAATTATTATTGAAACGTAGACGGGTGCATACGAACACGTACAACTTTGTCTATAAGTTTTGTGATATCACATTTGATACTTTACTCTTTAAAACTCCTGCGATGGCCGCCATCCACGCGGTAGGTGCTTCGTCACTTCCTCCTCATCCAGCACATAAACGCGTCGTAAAAACGGCCTTCACAGCCAGCAGGATCGTTTTCACTTAGCGTTTATGCGCATTACGTTTTCCACGGTGATGGGTGTACCACGTCGTGACAGCACTTCGCTACTCTTGCCGCCTGAGTGCTCCAAAGGTACTGGCAGATTAGGACGTCCGTCGCTTTGACGAAAGACGCGAATCTGGTCGTAGACTATCGCGTTCTCTCTAATAGGATGTCCAAAGGCGGAAAGCACGCCAGAAGTGTCGCCACCTCAAAGGATATCGTACGATATATTCGCACCATGAGGATGGTCACTCTCCGCTGCAGACTGAGGAGGAACTTCACTTCAGATTCTCTTGTAGTATCGGGTGCCCGACAGCGACACACGGGCGCATCGTAAAGGGCCATCGAACACACGCCACCAGCACAAAGACGGCGAACCATACCTTGACATAAGCTAACAGACTGTACATCACATTCACGCCCGGTTCGTCTTTAGCCGAGCCTATTGCGCAGGGTGGAATTAGCGCAGGGTGCGGGGAGGGCGAGACCATTCTTCGACCTCCTGAGACGTGCTCTGTCAGCCACAAGCGGAGCAACACACGGGCAGCGGATGTAAGTGAGTGGCGTGTGAATGATAGTGAGAGCAGTCTCACATAGCCCGATTTCCCCAAGAAGTCTGGTATCTATGAAGATTTTCCATACGTCAACAAATTTTTCCTATCTCATAAAGTCGAAGGAAATTTTGCTATCATCTGGCGTGTAATAGTAAATCCTACGACTGTCGGACATTACCTGGGAAGGACTTGGTAGGGCAAGTGCCGGACTTGCACTCGTGCGCGATCTTGTAGTCGAGCGTGTAGGGCCACACGGGGATCGGCAGCGGCGGCACGCCCACTGAGCTGTCGTAGATGTAGCCGAAGTCTTCTAGCACCTGGTTAAATGTAATTGTTACTGGTACGTTTTGTGTGGTCAATTGGGTTTTATTTCGTGATAATATGATGTGAGTTGATACTTGTAAAATATTATTGATTGCGGGCATATCCTGTGCAACGTCGTTTTGTGCTATTGATAAAAAATCATTAAATATAATAATTATTTTTTTTTTCGGGATGAAAGTATCCTTTTATTTAATCTATATATTGTTCTAGCTTTCATCCGCGAAAATTAATGGCATTTGCATCACAGATACGGCACATACTTTATACGGCATGAACTGGACTGTTATTTTTAAGAAACGCCTAATACCTTATTTGCTTGTAATTTTTTAAAAGACATTAATGTAACTTAATTCATATAAAAACAAAAATCTTAAGAAATACTACGTTAAACGTACCTTGAACTGCGTATTACGTCCAGGCTTCAAGAACGGCGCACGCGCACCGACGATTTCCGAGCGGGAAACATTTGCGAACTTGCGCAATATTTCGCGCATGCCGATCATCTCGCCGGCCCACTCTTCGTAGCCCTTGTCTTGGAGGCCCTGCTGTTGAGATATCGTGCCTGTTGCTATCTGAGGGTTAAAAGAGAAATGTATTAATATAGTTAGATAGAGTTGTTAATGGGGTAAGAATTCATCAGTGATATTATTGTTATGGATAATCCTAATCCCTTATAAAAGGTAGACTTAGGTATTTTGCCTTATAATGTAAGGTATCGACCGGTATAAATCCCGTCAAAATAATAATTAGATTATTTATCACTGTCGTGTAATTATTATATTTTTATTATATTCATAACTATGATGGTTATGTAAAGAACTTTTTAGCTTAAACACTTTAAATTATTTAAATATAATAAAGCGTTAGTTACGCTTTACTAAAAGCGTAAATTAGAAATTAAAAATCTGTGTCAAAATATTATAATAATTTCATAAGCAAATATGAAATAATATGTTAATTCGTTTTTATATAACACACAAATTGAAATTAACAGAATAAAAAATCTTACTTCATGGCCATTATGCGCGAGCGACTGCACCATAGCGTAATTACTGCAAAAGATAAAAGTAAACATTACTCACTGTATAAGAAAATAAAACGCTCAAGTAAATATTGTCACACTGCCTTGGAATACACGGAATTCTTTACATTTCAATTAAAATTAATGTAAATTCAGGAAATGTATGAAACCTTTAAAACCGTGACATTTTTAGCAAGTTTTATTTATTTCCACCGTGAAAACGAAACCAGGAAATTAACACATCCGATGCAATAAAAACAGGAAGTTCGCAAGTATCAATTTATCATTAAAACTTATTATAGGTTGTTTTAATATATTATATGACTAGGTTACCGAAACTATTATATTTATGTATTTTATCATATGCAAGATATACAACGTATACTATGCAAGATATATAGTATGTTTTGATTTATATTACAAACAAAAATCAACAAAATATTATTCAATAATATAATTGTACTTTTAACAATGCTTATTATCAATTACACAAAATTTTATGCTAAGCTTTTCCTACTATTGATCACAAATAAAACTCTTCCCAGTACACATCCATTCGTGACACCCGCTAATAAACGTGAAATTCGCACATTGTGTTCGTAACTAATCGGTTAAGCAAACGCTATTGAATTACGATAACTTACACCGACAGCTTATTACGCGTTTCAATTGAAACATAACGTGATAACCATAAGACGGATATAACTTTCGTCATTGCGAACATTCTCTTTGTAAACGCGGTTAACCGCGGCTTCACGGGTAATCTTCGTTACTAATATTTTACTAAAACACGCTAGAAAGCTAAGATAATGTTCGACACCAACCTGTACTCGTGAGATAAGAAGAAAGTGCCTCGAATTGGGCAGTCGTTCGGATTACGTAATTTCCCATTAAAAACTTTCTTGTACAAGTCGAAGTTGTTCAAATTAACGGCACCGTCAAAAGTGAGCATTATCATCTGCGGCGTCTGAAATTAAACGTTATTGCATAAGTTATTTTATATTTATTTACGCTTGATAAAATAAAACTTTTGCACTTTTGCCCATTTGGGACGTGATCTCGTTCTGCAAACCCAAGCTATGTTGTACTCGTATATACAAATATTCGTCAAGAATCGCAATCGTACTCGTGATCCAGCACATACGACTAGACCAACTGAGCTTCAAATGAATTACAATACAAAGAAAACAATGTAACATTTTAATAGTTCTCTTGACATATTAAATCTCAGCGCTAACAACAACTACTAGTCTAGGAAAAAACAATACTAAACAACCATATACCAAAATCGATAGGTAGTACAGTTTTAAATACTTACATCCTCCGGGTCCAGACCGCCCGGTATAAGCGTGCCGTCCTTGGAACAGAAGCAGTACGGCAGCTGACATTCTGCTGGGTCGCACTTGGTAGCTAAGTCCACTGGCGCCTCCGTTATTGGAGCTGGTGCTGAATAAAGCATTGAGAAACGTTAATTTTTGGGGTACAGTATAATATTTGGTTTTACTGTGTAAAGTCTAGTTATAGCCCAAGGTCATCTGTTACGAGTGTGCCATCAAGAATGGATTCAACAGAAGCAGTAGAGTAATTGACACTTTGCTAGGTCCAACTTGGAAGCTAACTATACTGGCGTCTCCGAGATGTTAATTTTGAGGTTAACTGTTATGTTTTGTTCTTTGTTGTGTTATGTGATAAAGTCAAAATGTGGCTTATATTTAGAATAAATCAACTTAAAGTAGCTGTAACGTATAGTATATTAAGCTGCGTTCTGAACGCGACATTAAAGAGAAGGTGCCCTAAATCCTTACTCTCTGTTTCTGTTATCTACATTTCTCTATTAAGGACGGAAACGTGTTTGTTTCTATAAATTCATATGTAATAGAAATGACATTATATTGGAAAAAAATTACTGCTTGTTTGCCTGCAATTTGTATATAAAAAGTTAAAGTAGGACATAAGTACTAGCGTGTAAAGGAAGAATTGGGAAATAGAGGAAGAATTGGAGACAAAAGTAAAGCTTCCACTTCTCTCACTCACTGTACTGGACCCAGCTTTGTTTATTAGTTAAGTACTTTATTCTGACTTTTTATGAGTGTGATATACTCCGATCAAATCAACTAGAGAACAAACTATAGTCAGTAAGCTACAGTAAGACTCTACCACCAAAATTAAATATGAGTATGAGTTAAAGCAATAATAAAATATAAATAGAAGACTCATGTTTTACATCGATACTTATTGATAAAAATTTAAAACACAAGAATCTCTTTGTTCATCTCTGAAAGAGAATGGAATGTGCGCTATGGAATAAAATACTGTAAAAATAAAAATACGTTTCAATTCAAAATACAAAAATATTTTTAGTAATTTAAATTTATGATAATAGCGTTGGAGGCTTTCAAAGCTAACGTTAGAAATCAAAAATTATAAGTACGATTTATAATTTTTTAATACATAAATATTATATTATATATATAAGTATTATTGCTATCCCACGTTTACACAAAATCAATAAGAAATAAACCTTTAAAATCTACTAAAGAATGTTTAAGTATCAAGAAAATAAATTCAGACAAACTCCCGTGGCAATATTCTTTCCATATTAAATCGAAAAACAAACTGCCTCTGTCTCGAACCAAATTTCCATGTACGTTCTAACATTGTCAAAAAGCAATTCACAGGTAGCACTTCAATATTTATTAAGCTAGTGATCACGAAGCTATTCAAACAATCGATTCAAGATCACAACGAAGGCTGTGTACACAGGTGGAGTGCATTTCCCATCTGTAAACAGACATACTGTGTGCAGGCATCCGCAGTTGTATGTTTGGCATCCGTGCCATCCCGTCTCCTCTTGTACCGTGACACGGTATGCTGTGCATTTGTGTTTGTAACGGGATAAAGCTACCAGTGTGTATGCACGCCCACTAATTCAATTTTAAGTTCGTGTGTTGTTCGTGAATTTGTTGGAGCTAAAGTTAAATGAAGTAGTTTTGGTGAAATATTCGAAGTATTTATTGTCTAGCGCAGTTATCTAGGTGTAAATAAACGTTTCGAAATCGAAGGAGGTCTCTAAGATAGGTATTTTTTTGAGATCTAGCTCCAGACAACTGATGGTGAATCGTATACGGCGGTCTGGCTTTGCGAGGGCAGTTTGACTCTCTCATAAAAATCGGCGTAAAGCTAACAGATTTGCGTTATAAAATTATGAGTTGTAACAGTAGTGGAATCCTGACTATCGCTCTTCCTTCTATCCTACTACAATTACTTCTAAAGCTAAAATGATTAAGATTACGAATTTCCGTATGTTCTGTACAAATATTTGACTACCTAGTCGGTATAGTATTCCGAGTAAGATACATATATTTTGGTGGCTCTGGTCATTTCATTAAATAAGAGAACTTACTTGTCGCTATTGGACCGCACCTTGCTTCGACCTTGAATGTGCAGTATTTACTGATGTCGTCGAAGTACAAGCCAGATGGACATCTGTTTAGGTAAGGATATCCATCCACGCACTGAAAGACATTTTACATTATTAAACATATTTATTTAATATATGTAATAAAACAGGATTTAACCCTCTCTTTAAAAATTAGTAGGTAGTTACTTATATTTCTTTATCGATTAAAAAAATTAAATTGTAAAAAAAATTGTATGACGCAGGGAACTTTTAAATTAAGGTACCTATACCAATTTAAATATGTTTTTTTAATTTCAGTTAATAAATTATACACAGAAGTTTGATCCCATTTTATTTAAAACAAACAAGTATTCCACCAGCAAATGCTAATAAAAATATGATAATGCGAGCCCTGAAGGTTTCAGCTTTCGATATTAGAATGTTTGAATAACTATATTATAATTTTGGTTGTTAAAATGGAATCCTCACGCGATAATAATTATTTAATGGCCCCCATTCCGCCAGAAAATGTCACGTTCGATGGTCATTCGAACCAGTCGACACTATTTTACCATACCAAATCTAAAACTACCTTTTATTAGTGCGTCGGATATGTGCGATTTTCGATTATAACCGGACATTATGTACATATCCGGTTATGAAACAATCGAAAATTGGAAAAAGTAATATGAAGACTTATAAGAATATACTTTTTATGTGGATGAGTATTTCTTAAATAAAAACTAAAAATGAAGCCCTCTCTGTCTCTTATTAAAATAAATTACTTTAAACAAATTATTCGATTTTTTTTTTATTTTTAGAAAAAAATAAGACGTTACATAGATACGTCATTAATCACTAACGAATAAACGAACTCAATAATAATAGGCACCAATTTCCATAAATTTGTATTAACCTTGGACCTCGAACCCTTCTATTTACTTAATATTCATTTTATACATTTTCATGCCCAATTACTTTAATATACAAAACGAGAAGATATCACGTCTCGTTTAGCTATTTTATATCTCATTATGAAGTCACATAAATACATGTAATCGTTATATTAGACTTCAAATGATCTTTTCGCACGATTTACAAATTAAATTGTCAATACAAATCCAGTTTTATGGCGCTTCAAAACCGGTTACGCTAAATCTTTACATATTTTCCTTACACATTATTATTTGAAAACATATTAAATTGCAAAGTACCTAACTATGTAATTAGCGCCTTTTTTAATTGATAATATAAATATTAACGTAATTTAATGATTTGTCATAGAAAACAGAAAGGTGGCGATTCGAATTGGGTAATAAATATGTATATACAGTTACATCGTACCCTTAGTACGAGTTTTAGTAGTTTTCGATAAGGAAAAATTGACTTAATATGGCTTAACTCTTTTTGCATACAGTGACTTTAGCAGTAGATAAAAAAAATCGCAAGAGACGTTGTTAATCAACATGTAGAAAAAACCTATCGAAAACTTTTAAAACTCTTACTAGGGTACGATGTATTTATAAGAATTTACAGTTGAAAATTTAAAATGAAAATGAGATATTTTTAAAAAGCGTATGACTAATATAAAAATCAATAGTATCTACTTATTCCTCAATTATTCAAGACATTTTAATTAATCGGAATATTATTTAAATTTATCATAATTAATAATAATAATACAGAATTAACGTCTCTACTTACTTGATAGAATCGGCGACAAGTGGCAGGATCAGCAAAATTTCCATTACCCTGAGTACCTTCGGGACAAACGAAATCTTCGCCTGCTTTATCTTTCTGGCAAATTACTGAAAAACAAACAATCGAAACATTTAAATCCGCTTTTAATTCTCATCAAAACATTACAAATTATGTATTTAAATTATAGACTTTATATTAATATATTCATATTATAACTATATTTTGTCATTAATGTTATACCTACGAAATAACGTGGTCTAAATACCTACTACAATATTATATTTTACTTTTTGTGGGTCAAATTACATAATTTACGTAATATCAAATATTTTCTATTAAATACGTAACTTCTTCATTTAGTGACGATGTTCGTCATTTTATTTGGGCAAAAAATTAAAAAAAAATCTATTACAATTTCTCAAAGACTGTTGTTTAAATCAAATAATTTAACGGCATAAAGTTGTTTCAATTATTTATTATCAGGTACCTACACACTATGTCCTTTACTTTACATACATAGGATATTATGTAATCCATCACGTACAACATTGGCTTTGATAATTGCGTTGGAAGTAATGCGCATAATGATAATACCTAATAATTTATTAACATTAATATTACTAATAAATGTCTTCCTCTACTCTAGCATTAAGGACTAATTTAAATTTAATATACCTATAATGTCTTTAAGGTTGAGAAGGTGAAGGTCATAATTTGAAGAAAACATCTTTTTGTGGTCGAGTTTTGTTTATTTTCGTCTTAGTGGTGAATTAATTAGACGATTGAATGTTAAATGTATAAATTAAGATGAGTTGTTATTTAATTTAAAACGAAACATTTATGACTAATAGTCTAGTAAAACTTTAGTATATTAAAATTAATAAGATTAACTTTCGAATTCATTTCTTATTAAAATTTATATTATATGGTTATTAACGGTTAACTATGAAAAAATTACGAAAGTATGTTTGGACTTTAATCAAGTAGGAAACTTATTGATAATTTTAACTACTTAAGCGCGTACGCAATTTCTATTTTCTATGTTTCGTTCTTTTTTACAGCATTAGGTACAGCTTCTTCCGCGTTTCTAACTGGACCTAATAATACTTTAACTGTAGATGTTACGTATATTAGACCAGTTTATCATAACGTTTCTTTCATACATATTCAAAAATAATAAGAAAATAATTATATTCATAAATTGATAAAATCCTTTTGAGTTTAGTTGTAGGTAACTTAATGTAATAAACTCACTGATCTACTTTACTTTGTCTGATACAAAAATATGAATGGTTTGCCAAAAGGTTAAACCTAAAATGCCAGAATACATTTAGTCCAGCTATTCTGCAATTTCCCTAAAACAAGAAATATGTACTGCTTGCGTATCCATCACAATGTGCACAAACAATGCACGCTCACGTGATACTAACACGAGGTACATCTTTGTGTAACCGCGTTACGTAGTGTTGACTGGTTTCCAAACTTACGACTCGTGCGTAATTATACTGAATTACGAATGCCGACCGCGTATTTTATTCTCTGCACAAACCAGTTAGAACACCAAGTCCCCAAGGAGAACTGGATTTAACGTTTGATTTATCAATGATTACTTGCCAAGAAGCGAAGCCTCGAAACTACTAGTAGAACAGATAACATTGTGGCATCAACAAATCTGAACCTTAATATCACGACTATTCGCAAATAAATTAAAATATTTGATCCTATAGTTACAAGATCTAATAATCCTAATTTAATAGAGGAACAAAGTGGTAAATAACGCACAATATATTCATAATGAAAGTATTTAATTAAACATTTTCATGATCCCTATATTGATTAAAACTTGTTATTGCTAAGTGTGTACAGATTTAATTATGAAGTTTCTTGATAGTTAGAGCTTAAAGTTATATTCTTAAGCATAAACATAATAAACTGTAACAAGGTTGGGTATGACATGAAATATATATTTGACCGACTTCCTAAAAGGTATTAGTCTACTAAATGTAGATACCTATTTGTGTGTACTTATTTAACGCGATAAATGTACCCTTGGCAAGTTGATTTTAATGTTGTTTTTTGAAATTATAATTTATATTTCATAAGTAAACCCATGTGTAATCTATCAAAATCCGACGGAAATCAGCCTAGCTCGAGATCGGTCGGTCTCAACGGACGCCGGCAAATCGTTCGTGATTAATGCAATCGTTAAAAATTCTTTTAATTAGGACCGAAGTGAATGTTTAATTAAATTTGGTCACATTTTTAATAAAGGAAAATGATATGTAGTGGTTGATGAAGTTAAACAAATCATTTTCCTATATCGGTATGTTGTTATCCTTTAAAAGTGATCTATGAAAAATTTGCAGCTATCTATACTCAGGTTATTTACAAAACAAAGTCGCGCGGAAGTAACATCTTTATGACCAAAACTCTACATACATAGGTTTCCTTTAGGTAGCCGATGATACCCCGCTGTGGGTTTGATCCCCACTCACGGATAATTTAATTTTCAGGCCAGACAGAAATTTATCTTGGTCTGATAAACTATTGAGTGTGAAATGTACCCTCAATAGCTCACCAGACGTTCTGAAATAGGTACATTTCAGCAAGTTGGTCAGTCTTAATGACGTCGAGGCTGAGTCGCACTGGTATCTCGTTAGATGTAAAAAAGACTAACAAGTCGAAATGTCATTACCTCTGGCCGGTACACCAATACCTATTCGGTATTCTGGAATGTTTTTCGTAACGCGCCTATAATAGGTAAATATTATTTTAAGGTTAAGTGCGTAAATGCTTACCTACCGGCCTGTACAAATAAGAAAGGAAATATAAGTAAATGATCTAAAATATATCTTGTACATAAAAACTATTGAAACTTAATTGTGGTGTTGAAAGATGGCGTAACTGTTAACAATCCACAAAACGTGCAATCGATGGCAAAATTAAGCTAGCTATAGCTAAGCTCGGACGAAGCGCTATATTACTGATTATAATACTGTATTGTAATATAATATTTATTATGGTCCCTAGGGCCATCCTGTACTCGATAAAATCGATCATGAAACCTTTTTAGTCATGACAGCCATTTTCTTTTTTATAATTATAATTTAACAATGAAACTTTTTTTTGACTAATAGTATTATCTCCTAGGTATCGGTGTTGTAGTGTTGATGTCTAGGTAAATCTTATTTTATAAGGGGACTCTTTAAGTACATACTCAATAAAAGATAAGTTCTTGTTACAAGATACGCCAATCAGCAAAATTCTTTACAAATCAATTAGGTATTAGGCCAATCTTTAAAGATGGTTTCTTTCCTGTCCTGTTTTGTCCTTTACAAATGTTTGTTTTTTATTTCATTTCAATCCATGAAGCGATGTAATGACGTCACTAACGTTAAAGCTGAGATTAAAAACTTTTAATTGTATAATTTCATAAAAATGTCATTCTTAAAAAAACCTTTTACGTTTAAAAATGAAAATAAAACAAACTTGGAATATAGAAGAAAAAGTAAAATTACTTGTGTACATGTCAATGTTATCTAACTTTTAACACGCAGTTGCAACTTTCTATTAACATACATAAATGGTGCAAAAAATCATTACTATTTATAACGCAAGATAAAAAAAGGAATAGTAAAAGTAAATTCTAAATAATATTAGTCAAAATTTCAAGCTCACTACTTTCCAATTGAATTTGAAACTAATTGTGATCAAGCGAAATTTCTATATATCAACTTTCACGCATTAGGAACGACGATTCATCATGCCTGTAAATATTGTGACCTTTATAAACTTTTTTCCTTTAAGTAATTTTTTTTTCTACGATTTAAAAAATATTTAACAAAACGATTCATTATTTAAACGGTTTTATTGATAATTTAATTCAATAACTCATTGTGATTATATGAGATTTACGAATGTAAATATACGCACATATTATAGGATCTCAATAAATTACATTTTCCATACATATTATAAATTACATGCGATGTGTTCATAAATTTGTTTCGATTTAATAGAATTTCCTAGTATTATACAGTAATGTGTACGATTTCCGTGTTTATATTCACATACATAGTTCGGGAGGTATGCGCGTATGGCTTGCTGACGGAATGTAAAATTACTTTTTGTCAGAAGGTCACTGCCGATTTCAATATTTAATCACAATGGACATTTAATTATATTCTAAGTTTGAGTAATATTTTGTCACGTTTTAATCGATATTTTCTCCTGAAATATTTAAATTTTAAAACAAATTCAATTAAAATTTTGAGAGCTACTTTTAATTATTTAATTAAAATATTGAAATGTTGAATAAATCTAGTCTTTTATATGTTTACTTAAAAATAGAAAAAGTTCTAGCAATTACATTTAGTAATTACTGGCAATCGACGCGAAGGCGCCGAGAGCTTGCAACCAAATAAAAAAATGTGATGAATGCAAGCAACCAACTGCACATACTTAATAAACCTGTCAGGACACTGGTCCACTATAACATTTACATCAAGGCAAAAAGTATTCGACCACATACACAATTATTCATTTTGTAAACGCACTTGTGTTATTATTGAATACAAAAAATATACAGAATAAGTAGGTATAAGAGTCATCGATAAAATCATTATGCTCAATATTTACGACATCTCAAATTTGAATATAACGAATCTTCATATTAAAGAAGCAATTGATCTTGCTACTCAATGGTACTTGGGTCGGTTATTATATAATTTTTCGCTTTCAAACGTGGAGAGGTATCAACATCCTCTCATACATATATAACCGGTCACGACTCAATGTCAAGTGAAAGAAAGGACGTGTCCACCGAATAGTAATTAGGCACCTATAGTTAGTTACTATATCTTACGAGACACTTTCTAATACGTTTAATTTAGACATTAATAATTGTACGTACAGTCGTTGATAGAATAATTTCGCAATGATATAATTATTATAACTATTTGACTCAATTGGCTACTAACTGTAGTTACGTATGAAAAAATAAGTATTTTTATTTTCAGTGTACTTGATTACGTTAAGATGATTACTTGTAAAAATTGTTAAAACAATTCCTACATCGAATCACTTGCATAAGTATTACGTGTAAAATTTCCAAATTTTACATCAATGATATCACCATAAATAACTGTTGCATAATTTATACAAGAAAAAAACACAAACATTTTTGAACTAACCATTCACAATTATGGCACAAAAAATAAATACTCGCGTGTAGGCGGACATGGTGGCCCGCAGATCGTAACTCGATAATTCGGTAAAGCACCTTTCACCACCGCGCGCGCACTGCCTGACTTCCAAGTCTAAGGTGCCTGACTACCACCACCCGAACCACCGTCTACGACTCGTCTGCACGGCTTTCTCCTTCTAAACCATCTGAGATTCTGGGTATACGAATATTATTTTACATTTAAATGGCACCGTATGCAAATTAATTTGTTGGCGCCCTAATACATTTAATGTGTCTCAGACGTTTTAAAGAGCACAAATACAGCCTGTTCTAGAAAATTTAGATACGATCGAATAACTTCCTTCGCTTGCTTTGAGGCTCAAAGGTCTAACCACCCTAAGCTATCGCTTCCTTCTATTCGACTATATATGGACATTGGAAAGATCAGATCTAGTTTGAATTTGAATTTGATGTCATAATTTATTTAATAAACTAATTTCTATTGCTGTTTCTTTACGTGCTTTTGTAAATATAAAGTGATTAAGGATTTTTAATTTAAAACGTAAATCGTGCCAAATTATTCTGAAGATAAGTGCTAATGTAGGGTTAATAAATATCAGACTTAAAGGCCAATATTTATTGGTATGTTAAACAATTTAATTCGAATAAAATTTTAATAGTTCGGTTAGTAAAATTATTATAATTACTTGTTTGAGTTTCAGTTATTTGCTGTAATTTTTTCCTTATTGCATCATTTGGATTGCGAATTCTTACGCGAAAACATTTATATACAAATACAAAATAAATACAGCCTCTTATAGCTTAATTCTTTCTCTAATTTTGTGAGACCATCGCTTTACTGCTGTTCCAGGTCTATTCTGACGCCATTCAATGATTGATGCCAGGATGACGAGAGATATATCGTCGGGATATGGAGTACGGACGGATTTTAAAATATTTTAATATTGTTCCTAAATTTATCAACGGCACAACAGTTTCATCTTGATCAACACAATCACCTGAACTAATGCCGGAATAAATATTCAATACATGATTGGTTAACAGTTAACAGAGAACAAGGAACGACCTAAAATCGATTACGACAAAAACGCAATTTATAGTTTGAAATGTTATTAAGTAAATATTATCATTTTTATCAAGATCACAATTATTTAAAGTGTATTTTTGTGACATACCTACTTATTTCTTTTAAGTCTAGTGCTTATGAATGAAATCTAATCCTAATATTATAAATTCGAATGTAACTCTGTCTGTATGTACCAAAACTTTTTCACGCCAAAACCGAGAAACCAATTTTAATATATTTTAATAGATATACTCGTACCTATTAGGTAGGTTCTCGGGGAAAAATATAAGAGCGGGCAAAAGTTAGATACCATAAACCTATATAACATAGATACATATTAAATATATATTGTATACAGTTGTGTATGTAAACAACAAAAACTGAAATTGTGACATTCTCTGTTCTTTGCCTGTACCTACTTACTGCCCTTTGCGCTTAAGCACCTATTTTTTTTGTGTTTTATTTGGGTTCCGTAGTCAAAACAGAATCCTTATAGTATCGCCATGTCCGTCTGCCTGTCTGTCTGTCTGTCCGCGGCTTTGCTCCATGGTGCTTAATCCTAGAAAGCTGTAATTCGGCACACGTATAGATATGGATCACTCCGAGAAAGTCATACAATAAAATCTCTACACAAATTTTTTGTTAGGGTGTCTCTCCTATATGTAAAGCGAGACCAAAAACATTTTTTCTCATTTATCCAACGATACCCCACACTATGAAATAGAGTAGGCTTTTACGAGTTATAGTCGATCAAAGTAAAACATATATATTTCGCCCAAATTTCAATAAAAATTATTAAGGTAAACATGTTAGATGTTACGAAATAAGTTAATTTTAAAGATTAGATAAATAGGTGACCGTATATTATGATGGCAACTACGGAACCCTTCATGCGTGTGGCTCGACACGCACTTGGCCAATTTATTTAACATTTCTTAACAAGAAATGAACAAACCGAAATTGTCTTTAAACACCTACATACCTACATTGAACATGCATTGAACTAAGAAAAACTTTAAAAAATAACTGTTAAACAAATACATTCAAATCTGTAGTTTCAACGGTTCCTATAGTAGTAATGAGACATTAAACAAATATTAAGCATTGTTCATGTAACAAGATATTTGTGATGAGATAAAAATTATTATTGTTACAAATATATCTAATATTACATAAATAGTATAGTAAAAATAAAAATACCTGTAATACTTCTTGAGAGGATTAAGTTATAGTTGTTATTATAGCTCAATTTAAATTATATTATTAGTAACGAATCGAAAACGAAAATATTACATCTACCTTAGATGTAATAATTGTGATAAGTGAAATTATTTATCAAATTTTTATCTGAACATAGCCCATGAAACTCTGAAAAAGCGCGCCAAAAATATAACATAATGTTGGGCCTACACGGCAGAAACTGGTCGAAGAAGACTCGCTGGCGACTTAAGTATGAATGTATTTTCATTTTATTTTATTTTTATTTCTTTTTGTCATACTTAGACGACGATATATTACATGACAATAATATTTCAACATTTTTATTTAATTTTTGTCGGTTGCCGGTACAAGTAACGTGGAAATATTAATTACTTTAATTCTTAAATACTTTTTTAATTATAAGATAGATATCTTTGTCCTATTAATCAATGCTGTATTATTAAATCTATGCATGTCTTTAGTAACTGCAGGTATTACAAAATCAAAAGCTAGAGGACAAGTTATTTGTTACAATCATTACATTATCCCATTGGTTGTTAGACGTTAAACAGGGTAGATATGTCACCTGTGAGGTTTTTTTTAAGCTGCTTTTTTTAAAAATTGCACATCATCAGTAACATTAGAGTAAGTAGAGTAGCATTAGAGTAAGAGTTATTTGGAATACACGTTTGTTTTTTGGGAATATATTTAAAGGGTAACAGGTTACGTCGATAAAAAATACGTTAAATTATAGAAAATTTAATCAGCTTTAACTATTTAAACTATCAAATTTAACAGATATCAGAAACCTAATCGAAATGCCTTTAAAAGTGAAAAACTCCAAAAACGAGATTTGACTTGAGGTGCAGATAATTTGGAATATAGTGGTTTTCGCTTCTCATCT
>DVXP01000908.1:0-17155 GCA_018235645.1 Junonia grisea | reverse complement strand
GCACGCGTCCTGAAACTTGGTCTGTACACTACCGTGCGCTAAGATATAGCTTAGTATTTACAAACCTTGAACCTATAACAATTACTGTACGGAAGCAGAGTTTGAGAGAGTAAAATAGAAGACAATTTTGTTAAAATTAGGTACCATCCAGAGACAGAAACCTCATAGAACAAAAGTGATATAAAAAGTTATTATTTACTTATCTACTCTAACTTATCTAATTATATATTAAAATCGAGGGTATCAGTAGGTGATGAAACAAAACTGAAACTCTTAGTTACTACAAGCAAGTACGGAATACCAAAACACTACCTTTCATCACAACTACGACAATCCACGTCATCCATTTCAAGGTGCATAAATATTCATATTATTGTAAATAGCTAGGAGACGTATTAATCATCGGCGAAAAGGTCATAAATAGCGTTAGTTGTCGCGACAGCGAGATGTGTGGAGGGGGGGGGCGTTATGCATGTTGGATGAGCCGCCCACTGTACAGGTGTCATCTGCCTTATTTTTAATTTATGGTGGCTACTGCAATTCATGAGTTTTGCAAATTTGCCATTACACGTCATTCACATTCGCGTGTTAATGTTGTTTTATAGCTAGGCGTAACAATATAGGCCTAAATGTACCATTACGGCGATATATCTATCATTTGTACATTTTACTTATGGCCAAATAAATCGGTACAATGAAAAGAAACACTAGACTGGTTTTGAATTCGTATGAAGAACAATTAAAAATAATCATTTCTAAATTAACAAACACCTTATACTTATAAAAATGTTTACAAGTCGGTATATCACTACGGATAAAAACTACTAAATGTTTTAAAATAACATATTTTACTGAAACAGTTTAATAATTCACCGAGTTTTAAAAGCATTACTTTTTCGTAGACTCTTGCTACGGTCGTAGCATGAGTTACGATTGAAGATAATTTAAAAATAAGCAGAATAAATCGTAACTTATCACATCGTTTTATGTCAGTTAACAATTATTAAAATATAAACATTTTAAACCATGTTCGTTGGTTTACGGATAGTTGTGACAATATACAGAAAAAAAACTATTAAGAGATTTGTAGACGAAATTAAAATCTAGTTTTCTAAAAAAGACAGCGAATGGTCAGCGGAAGATTCGTTTAGAACAAGGATAGGTTACAAATTAAAAGAACGTCGGAACGTTAATTCCATTACGATTCGATAGACGGCAAAAGTCCTCCGTTAGAGGCAAAGCCGGTAAAACGTAATTGCGACTTCACTAAGCTGGGCTCCGCGCGGTCTGATACGGACGAAAGGGGACCTCTCGTGCCGCCTGATATAAAAGCGCAATAAATTTAGCAGGATGAACGCACTACTTACATACAACGAGCACTGACTGCTATATTCGTATAACGAGGGGACACGCAATCGCATGCCATTTTTTACGCGCTCATTGATGTTCGAATGGCAACCGATTTAAAATTTCCGAGTGGAAATATATGTTGGAAATTTTTTCTTACGATTAATGGGCTGTATTTTCACGGCATAATGAAAGCAAGTTGCATACATAAAATAATTCTGCGAACTGGTTGAGAAAATAATAAATGGTTTATACATACATAAAGCATACTTATCAACACTAAACTCATGTCCTGTTTTGAGAATTTTGCGGTAAAACAAGATTAAAACCTCTTTAAGTTAGAATTCTCAAACTTTTGGCGGGTTCGGAAAACTAAATCGAAATAGTTTAGAGATTCATTGTAAAACAACGCAAACAATGTAGGAAGAAAATAACAGTAAGTAACGTGAAACAACGGGCAAAGGAAATTGTTAATGTTGTTATTTTGGATACACATGTTTATTGCTATGAAACATGGCAGACTCATAACAATCCCTTTCACTCTCCACAAATTGGAAGGAGCGTGTAAAGGAAAACATGGTCATAAATAAAACTGGCAGATCAAACTGGATAGTCGGCCATTACCCGAGATAAGCGCAACTTATATACTCGCTACGTTCTCTAGAGCAGATTAACGGGAAGAAACTGCGTTTGTTTGCTGATATCGATACGGAGGCATTTTGGCGAGTCACAGCTGAGAAATTTATTGTAGTGTTCCGGGAGATATCTTCTTACGGACTCATTAAAAAGGAGACACGCCGTCCATAAATCAGGGCAGGCGTCGGCAGCGCGCGGAGCGGGCGCGGTCGCGGCGGTTCTTATCGGCACCGCGTTGCCGGCAATAGGCGCTATCCGGTTCCGTCGCTGCGCCATCGCCGCCATTGTGTACTGCGCCCTGCCTCTGCCGAATACCCGACCATCTCGACTTCATTTCATTATCCACTTTCTCGATACTTTGCCTCTTACGGATGTACTCTTCAACGACTTTCCTTATTCCTATTTTCTTCAACTTTGTCTACGGTTGGGCGTGTTATTGTAACCGCGCCATTGTTCTTCCGTACATAAATAGGTTTTTTTCTCCGGCTCAAGCCAAATTTGATTAACCTGTAAGTACACTTGAACCTTATTTTGTCATTTTATTTATCTAACCGATGATATTAAAATTATCAAGAAATAATACGGCTAATTATTTAAGTAAAAAAGCACATACATACGCACATACGCACTATTCTCCAAACCAATGGGTACTCAAAAATCCTTCTCTACAGACTCTGCTGTATTTGTCGTGTCTCTCTTGTATTTTTTGACAGAAGTGTGGTATGACTACTTTACTATAGTCAATGGGTAACATACAGGGCATTAATATCTTACTAAAGATATTTAGAGATTTATAAGAGAATTAAAATGGTTTTTCTCATAAATAAAATGTTCATTATTTTACCTTAAGTGGTTCTTGAATTATGAATTACACAAATTGGAATTTCTTGTATTTATAATGTCCACCGAGGGAGTAAAACATGATGCGTAATTTCATCAGAGGCTTTAAATTTTCTTGATTAAAACATTATGAAACGGAGTATCTTTAGGGTTCGGTACAAAATATTAAAATAACAATAACAATTTTGTTATTTAAATAATAATAAATAAATAATTTGTTGTCTTTTTAAACAAGATTTTTTGGAACTTAGTTTTTAATTAAATATTTCTTACCACTATACCAACTCTTATCAAGAAATATGTACACTCTCAAGCCTTAAAAACCTTTAAAAAATATATATTCCCTTTTTATCCCTACCTCTGCAACACAGAAGGAATATATCTGTCAAATTTCAAGTATCTCGGTGTAATGATTCCAGTGATATCTCGATCTTCTTCTTTTCTTGTAGATGGCAAATTATATAGTCCCATTCCAAAAACTTAGCTACGTGAACAGCGTTTTCGGTAGCCTGCATTACTACGAGTATAGGTTACGAGTATCTCACGTGCAGTTCTCATTTCAGAAATGGCCTTTCCAGATTGACCATGCTTTATTTCTAAAACTGATTGATGCTGAATCCAGTTGATTCTCAGAGAGTGGGATATATCGGCAATGAATAGAGTCATCATTCTACCATAAGTTCACTGTCGTTCCCGATGAAGAGGGACACGGTTAATTAAATTTTTACGGCTTTTCAGACTTTGTGGTACAGTTCTGTGACAATACACCTTGGCTCATCATTTTTAGGGTTCTGTACATAAATAAAAACAAAACTGCACCTATCATCCGTCTGTTCGCCAGTCAAGACTCTTTATTTCGAGAATGCGTGAAGATGTCGAGTTGAAATTAAAACTGTATACTCAAATCTATAGTATAGTTGAAGGTATAAAAATCCAGCTTCTTAACAATAATAGATACGGTATTCATTGCCGTATCTATTATAGTTCTGAAGATATTAGATACATTCTGAAGATAATCAAAATGTATAGTGTACTTCCCGTTGACCTAGCATCATGAAATTTAGCATGTAGCTAATTGAAGATAAAAATCTTAAAACCATATATATGTATGTGCGTTTTTGTATCACGAAAAAAATTAAGGTTGTTGTATTGTCCGTGATCTATGTGGACGTATGCAACTAAAAGTCTGAAACCCTCTCGAGTTTGGGTCGCATTTGACCAATTTTGTTGTTCGATAGAATGTCGCCAAATGGATTGTAATTTTTTAAATCGATTTACCAGTTATTTCGAAAATAAATACATAATTCATTAAAAGTTTATCTATTAAGTGAAAAAATGATAACAATCGCTATGAGAAAATTTACCCAGCTTTCAATATTACAAGCCACAAGCTTCTTACAAATTATGACTTACACACTTTATATTTTAGACCAGACGAAAGCAAAGTTTGTTTTCTGTTTGCATAAAATTGTTGTTGAGTTATTTTAATTTAATTCCCCAAATACCAATATTTTAGAAAATATATATTTTCATTTGGACGAACATTATGAGACTATAAATTTTAATGAAAGCATACAGCGTTATGCTAAGCTTGTAATTATAAAATAAAAGTGAATACGGTTTGTTTATTTCGCGAATATATCTAAGTATATTATAATATATCTAAGTCTATAAATGTAATAATCTACTCAAATAGATTTTATCGTCTGTAGTGTGTAAGCTCTCTATAGTACTCGTTACGCAAATTATAAATATAACGTGGTGAGTTACACGTATAGATTTTGTGACAACGTAGGCAGTCCGTGATTGAGCCAACGACAATAATTGGTCAGCCGAACCGCGACATCGCAGCCGTCGTAGCCGTCACGGCCATTAATTGACTGACGATTTCAATTATAACGCATTGGTAAGTTCACGAAACTCCCGGCTGTCTCTACTCTAGTAGCCGTAGATATTCACTCAAAATGTCGTTGGCAGCTCACTCACTGTGAATTTACGACACTGAAGACGACCAATAAATGCAAATTTTATCGTTTATGGCAGATTTAACGGTAGTGAACTCTTTTACCGAAAAGCATTAGAGTAGTCCCTGCAGTGCCTGGCGGACAAATCTATTCGCAATATAAACGCGTAAGTTTACATTTATTGTTATCATTTTATAGATTCTTTGCAATGTTATTTGTATTTTTTTATTTGTCAGATATTATCGTTTGATATTAGAGTATAAGATTTTATACCTTAAATAATAAGTTTACATCTCAAACATAAGCTATTTTAGGCAGTGTGTATGTAAAACTTAGCTTCATATAGATATTTTCTTATTTGATAGCTATAATTCTATACATTATACGTAGTCAGTAAGCTAGTAATTCCGAAGAACATTCGCACTCGCACATTGTACAAGGGTGGTTTCTGAAGCAAGGGAAAGAGGAAGGTGTAGAAA
Source organism: Junonia grisea (assembly GCA_018235645.1). Taxonomy (NCBI): domain Eukaryota; kingdom Metazoa; phylum Arthropoda; class Insecta; order Lepidoptera; family Nymphalidae; genus Junonia; species Junonia grisea. The sequence goes on along the minus strand of DVXP01000908.1, from coordinate 11,889 downwards.
GTGGCCTGTCCGAGGTTGATAAGGCTATTAAAAGTTGCGCTGCAGACTATCGCCCGGATTAACCACACGCTTTCAATTGATTTTAAAGAAAACCTCTTACACGAGAAATAAAACAAGTAAGGCACCGATCAATATCAAGACCTTTTGTGATTGCTGTGCAAATCAAAAGATTTTTTTTAAGATTCACCCTGAATCAGCGATCCACTACAGCGTAACGAATATAAATTTCTTTTATATAAATAAAGTAATTATATATTTTTCTAACGAATAAAATGTTATAATCTATTATAAAATATCGAAATCTATCGATACGTATATCACGGAGTAACATAAAAATAAAAGGGAATTTCGTGCTCGAATTAAAGTTACATGCCATGAAATTTTGTTCAAAGCAATTATTGTGAATAGTGCTCACTTCAGCGATGGTAGAATTTCGCGTATAAATCGCGTCACAGACCACAAACAAAAACGTGCATGTGGACCGGCGCCCATTATTCTCGACTGCATAATCGCTTCGTCCGACGCCCGCATCGCTTCCCGTGCTATTTTATTTCCTCCCAGCACAGTTGTGTTTCAACTAGGCGGAGCTTTTTCACTGGCGCTTCGGCAGGGAAATTAAACCATGTTTAACTCTGTTTAAGGTCTGGTTCCGGTTAGAGGAGGCGGTGAGCCGGCGAGAACGGCGACAGACCAAAGCCACCACGCTACAATTCTGGCACAATGTGTGTCCGTTTTAATAGGATTAAACTCATTGTTACATACGATCTGAAAGGACCATGAGCCAAATGAAATTGTTTCTAGCGAAATCGAAGAGAATATTGCAATTTGTGTTGTTCGATGGATATAAAAGGATGTTACTGCCACGTTCCGGAATTAATCAAACGATTGTACAAACGGTAAAATAGATTTTTATTTTATAACACTTTATAAATGTTTTCAATAGCAGCAGCTCAAATATACAAATCATACACATATGTACATAAATTAATTGAAGACAACATTACATACATACATAACTATCAACATACGAGTATAAGCCCGAATAGAACACGTTATATAAGACTCCTCTTATTGATATACGTGAAATAAATTTCCCTTACAAAGTTTTAATGTGTCCATTTAAGCTTTGTCAGCTTTCACCGCGAAATTGCTCGGACTAACAATTATCTCTCACACTATTCACAATATCAACTATATTTCTAACTACAATAACATATAAAGTTACTGTAGGTATAGCCTATGGAAATCTCAAAACCATAACGAATCATCCCGATAAAAAGTTCTTTATAAATTGGATTTGTTATTTTTTTGTTGAATACAAACAAAACTTTCTTTCTTCGCTACAAACAAAGTACTCAATGAATTTCTTTTGTCACTTCTTCTCAGATCTGATATTTTTATTTTCCGAACTGGTGGTGAATTTTAACAATTCATGTAAAAAAAGCTTATGAATTGAATAGACTTTTGACTTTGATGAATTTGTATAGTCAGTTTTATTTGAACAACTTGACGATTGATAATGTTTTTCATACATACTTAAATTAGTTATATAGATATTTGGTAAATATTTGCGCCAAAGTGTGACATAGTGTGAGTATTAATGTACATTAAACAAAAAATAATCAGATTTGTGAATTCTCCTTCAAATAAACTTCAACTATACCAAATTCATACTCCTCAGTTCGCAGAATTTTCGTAAAAAGGGGTATAATTTCGCTTCACGTATTAAGGTACTTAATATAAATAAATGAAAAACCGTTGTGAAATGTGTAATCTGATTTTTATAGGTTTGTAGAGCGTGATCCAGCTGAGCGAATCGTTAAAATCATTTGTTTGCCGTACGACAAAAGTGCCGGCTTATTAAGCGTGGAATTCAATTTGTTTAACTTCAAGCTGAGCTGTGCTTACGATTCTGTTGCCGGATATGTATAATGACTTTTTATTTTATTACAAAATGTAAAATAATGCCAATAAATAACGCTTGCTTTCATACATAATTAAAATTTATTCGTCAAAAATATATAATATATCACACAAAAGTTGTTGTCTAAATTCAAATGAAAGGCAAATGCCTTTTATATTTTATACACTATATATGTATGATACATATTTAAATATGTTTCACCATCAATGAAGCTTTGCAAGAGAATACTATAGATGGGTGATGAGATAAAATCTGCTTGGAAAACGTAACCAGACAGAAAGTTCGTCAAGTAACGAGGCGAGTGGAATGCTAATCACCGGCCTGCTGGCAGGCACCAGTTCCTTGTTAGATAAATTGGATTTACAATAATTGGGTACTTAACGTCATCCGTAATAAAGTAAATTCGGCCGCTTGACCGTTCATCTGGACGCTTCGGCCGAAGGTTGTTAGAGAAGTTGGAATTGAATTACCGTCTGCAGGTCGTGTTGCCGTTGATCGTTCGCCTTCGCCTAGCTAGAGACTATGAGCTATTCCATATTTTGCTTGGAAAATTTACTAAAGTCAAATCGCCTAAGTAAGTATCGGGCGTTTTTTCGGGCGTAGTTCATCATACTGTGTTGACTCCCATATTCTATTCCATTTTATATTAATCAATTTTTCAACAACTACCAAGTTAATCTAAGAAATTTTCAATGCACTATTCCTTTTGATCGCCTGGCACTCGTTAAGTACAAAAGCCTTATCTATGGCAGTTTTCTTTAAATTATTTATACGTACCAGTCGCGATTTCTTTGCGATAGAAGATGTCGTAAGTTTTTATTTATAACGTAATACTTTGTTTATCTGATTTAAATAAAACATAGGTAAAACGCGGGCTGGTAGACGGACAGACAGACGGGCATGACGATTCTCCGTATTAAATGCGGAACCCTAAAAAAATCAAATTGACAAGCGAGCAGGCGAAACCTAAATTGAGAGAAAAACACGTTTAGATTATAAAAAATTACGATTTGTTATTGTAATTACTGTGCAAAATGGTACAAGAATAAATACATTATTATGTTTATTGATAATTGGTCATGTTTTTTATTAAAATCGGGCTTCACATTGTTGGAATAAAACTATTTCAAACGGATTTACACTGTATTTTTAGCATCCCAACTGAAAACTTGTTTACAATCGTTTAAAAAGTAAATCTATCTATTTGTTAAAATCTCGACATGCGCTTGTAAAAAGTTGTTATGAAACAGAAAATGTTGTTGGATAACAAGAGAATAATTCGTAGATAAAATAAAAATATACCTCGCGGTGCAGCGGTCCCGCATTAGCTGTAGTGCTACTTTTACTACAAACTTTTGTCATTTCGAAACTTCTACGTCATTTCCCGAAGTGATAGAAACGTACAATTACATACACATTGCAGGAGTCAGTGGATGAAATGAAAATAATAATATTAAAGCTTAAAAATACACTTTCAAAGTGGTTCTCATTCATTATAGCTGGAGACCATTGCGAGCAGTTTGTATTGTAATAATTCTCCTTAAAATTAAAACGTATCAATTTTTTTAGGTGATTACTTTTTCGTTAGTTTTATCTAAGCTTTGCTGATATTGGAAACATCTGCAGCGATTTCCACTCAGCGTTTATGTATACTGCGAGCTATTCTTTAACTGTCAGCTTTGATATGAAAAATCAAACAAACACCACAGACACAGTCGTTAAATGAGAAGAGGCCTTTACCCAGCTGTGGGACATTTACAGGTTGTTTCATTGCTTTACTACCTACAGCAGTATTATGAAATAATTGTACTTAATGTAGTACCTAATGCTTTATTTGAGCTACTCATGATTAAAAAAATATTTCAACATCTTAAGTTGCTTATTTGTGAAGTCGATGTAATTTTTATTATTACAACAGTAACATTAAAATAGATTTCATATTCAAAATCATATTCTTCGATACTGTGCTAAAGCCTAGCTGCAGACCATTGCGACCAGTTTGCTTATTCCCCTTCATCCCTAGTTATCTTTTAAGCCGACAATGCATTTTTGGTTCCTCGTGTACTATAAAAGTTTGTACGTGGTGATGATCACGTAACAATGGGTGACCCTGTCTGCCTTTATCTTTACTTTACATAAAAAATATTAATTACTATAGAACATGATACAGGTAGTTATTATAAAGAAAATTTTATAAAATAAAACAATATTTTTAAAACTATTACTGACAGTACGTTTTTACTTTAAATATGCTCTCGAAGCAAGTAGAAATCAAATTATTGAAAAGTTTTTAAAAGCTTATAATATTTAAATACCTTTAAAAATTTTTTAAAGGATCTTCAGAGAATAATTTTAGTAATAATTCTCTGAAGATTTAAAATGTTTTTTCACCAGAAACAACTGGGAAATGAGGTACGAGAAATTTATTCGTTCACAAGGGAGTGTAATAACTCTGAAGTAGTTATATAAAATAACACTAGAATAATTTATTCTTACTATGTGTCATTGAATGTAAAATATCTAAGTCTCGATATATATATATCTATAGAAAAGTTTATTTCGTTAATCATTGCTTTAACAGAAAAATATTGCCTATTTTGGCCCCCTCGCTTCCCATCGGGCTCATTTTGAAGGTGAACAAACTTTTAGTTTTGTAGGTTAATAGAGGAAAGGGGCACCGTATTCGCCTCTGGAGGGCATAGAACACAAATGTTCACAATAGAAAGTGGCATATATATTCCACACTTTGGGGGACCGTGGAAACAGAGGTGATAACACGCAAATAAGTGAATAGAAAAGGCAAGGGAGACTCGAAAATGACACATTTACACAATAATCTACTGATAGCTTTTATATGCATGAACAAAACGTTAATTTGGAAAATAGCGCATAAATCTTTTTATAGCGTCGAACACAAATCCATGTTATTCCATTCGATATATTAACAATGTGAAGCTAAACGGAATTAATGTCTCGATATCGGAACGGCCTCTTTAATTGCCTAACCGCGCGCACATGCCGCGTTCCATTTTCCTTGTATTGATAATAGCAGAGCAAAAAAGCTAACGTAGTGGAGTCGGCGTAGTGCCTCGGAAGCAGAATGGAGCAATCAGGACGAATACTTTGACACAGCGATTCGGCGCATCGTCGATGTGTTATTGTTATCTATAGACAGTATCGCCTTTGTGCGCCGTTGGCTTGTACACTCGCTTTATGATTTTTAGGTTCCAATATTTTCTACTGAATCGAACCTATTGTTATCTAAGTTTTAGACAATAGCGCTAAAATGTATCGACATTGCAGAGGTGTTATAAATGTTCACGGGAAAAGAAAACTTTTATTTTGTTTTTTAACATGTTAAGGTTTTGAAAAATTTAATAATGTTATAATAATTTCTAACGTTTACTATTGATTCAAGTTACTTTTTTAGTATTATTATTATGTTTTAGGATAATATCAAAGCACTGCATGAAATGCCTTCCTTTTATTATTTTCGAATATGAAGGAATGTTTAATTACCTGTCCATTACATTAATATTTATCATTGTAGCAAGACTGGTATTTATAGTAAACTAAGTACCTAATAATTTGTGAAATATGATGACAACTATCGGATTTTCAATTGTTCACGGTTCGCTTATTAAACTAAATAACATATTCATAATTAATTAATATTATATTCATAGAAATTTCGATGACAATTCGGACGGAATTCATAAATTTCGTAGCACGAGTAGCAAATACTACATTATTTACTCATGTATTTAAAACAATTACATCTGTTAATAACGTGTGTTACGCGCAATCCTTACTGCAGATTTTATGTGACAATTCCATTATTTGCAGTATTGATTGCTTCGCATCAATCGCGATATGCAAATATTTGCGTCGCTGCTGACCGGCAGGCTAGTGATTTACGTGTCGCGACGCTCTGTTATGCAATTACGTTGCCTTATTAAAAATTAACCGCGATCGGAAAAATTGCACGAGTTGAAAATATTATAGTCGTAAAGTGGAACGGAGGCAGTAATCTCGCGCTGTAACATTAATCGTCGGAGGTGGGTGCGAGTTTCGAAGTCGTAAAGAAGCCTCTCAGGAGCACCGCGCGTGGTTCGTGTCACTGTTCCCGCGCGGCTCCCACTCGCGCTCAGCGGGGGGTTTCTTGTGGCTGATGTGGTCTAGGGTTTTGTTCTGCACACGTTAAAAGTACACTACATTTTTGGAGTTTCACTTCTTTTTTATCATTCCATAAATATAATTGAATAGAAATGAACCTTAGATCTTGCTCAGTTTTTTCAATGATAAATGTTCATTTAAATCGTACCTAAGACTTTTATCATGTGTATAAATTAAACAATTCGAGGCATTAATCCTAACACTTTATCATTAGGAATACAAACATAATAATTGTTATACGAAATTTATTCGAAAATAGTTTAAACCATAGGTAACAGGTAACAATATCTTTAGCTCGCGGAAATTTGTTCAATAATTTGCGTAAAAGGCCAATTTAATCCAAAAGGCAGTTACATAAAGGGGCCGTAAAATATTGACGTATAGATTTATCTTAGTCATTATTATTTCCTACAAATATAGTATTACAGTCGATATTTTAAGAATTATATGATTAAAATTTGGTCAAGAATAAGTGCACAAGACCATAACTTCTTTTATTATTTTTTTGCTTAAATTATTATATTTCTTTTTTTTATCAAACACTATCGCAAAATAAAAATATTTATTCGTCACGCATAATTTACGCATAAGAAAAAATTACAACCTAAAATTTTATTTTAGGAAAGAGACATCGACAGACCGTTGGTTTATTATTAAATTTATCTTTAAAAAGCAATTTCCGCTAGAACAGTTAGTAATAATGTAAAAAAATACTATGATATAGTGATTTATTACGATGTCTTTGTAACCAACAACTAGAGAATGGAGGCAGAGTTGTGCAGTATAACCTTATTATACCGAAAGAAGTACAAAAATGCTGCGAGTTTAATAGTACTGCTAGTTTAATACATACTTTAAGATAGCGAATTGAAATAAAAAATCGATGAAAACAATATACATACTTTCAACTTTGTATAAGTGACTTAAATAAAATTAGGCGAATCGGCGATAAGCTAGAGATTGCAATGTTTCGTTTTGTTTTATCACCAAAAAATCGCAAAAAGCCGCAAGCGGTCCTCAACGAATGGTGAATATAATGTATGCTAATGAGGGCGGGCGGAACCGGCGGACGTGACGTCACGCGTCGGACCGCAGCCGCCGCTTAACGAGCGGGTGTGCATTTTCAATACAAAACCCGCTGCTTGCCAGCGAACTATTCCGTAAAGACAAAATTAATTTACTATAACAGTTTTACCGATTTCATAACAAAGACACGGAGAAAGATTTTTTATGCGGCATTAATGTACCAAAATGTTATAAATAATGAATGTTTGTCGTATGACGGTGCGAGGGGAACCCATTTATCCAATGTAATCCTTACAAAAATAATAAAACTTAGCGAGAGCCGCCCGGGAGGCGCCGCCACAGAGGGAATGACACTCACTTTGAATCTAGCCCCCGTCTGTCACGGACCTTGTTTACTATCACGAGGGAACTTTTTTTATTTGTATAAGCCTTCTTACAAGTTATAACGACGAAGTTAAGTACTTTTTTATTTTTTAAGTTTCATGAGAATACAGCTGTAACTTTGTACTTTGTATGTGTGTCTATTTTTTATTTAAAATTAAACCTTGTTAATGAAATAATAGCTGGCGTGAACGGGATATATTGTGTATACCGACTGAATTAGATACAGTGTTTTTTCGACGTAACTGCGTCATCCATCACGCGGTGTCGACTGATTTATGGCAGTAGTGTAGCAGAGCGACATGAGCCTAGTCTACTCTCGATGACGACGCGATTAGAGGCCAGGGGCTGAGCGGCCGATGGCGAGGGTAGGCGAATCTTTCACACTTAGAAATGTACTTTTACGACAAATATCTACATACATATTTTAATTTAATGATAGTGTTAAAATTGTTGGAAAGGCTGAAGTTCACAAAACAAATTTGCGCAATAAAATTTTAAGCTTTACAAAAACTGACAATAAAAATCGTGTTCTAGCATTGCTTTCTATTAAAAAAAATCTTTGAAACAACACGTCGCAGTGTCGGAAAGTCATAGCTATCTTCCCGCGTTCCCGCGAGAAAATTGCGAGTATTCATCATAAATGCGTGACGTTTAAAATTTCTAACCAGCCAGCCTGCTGCGGTGTCGTATAAATCAAGGCAAACAGTAGTTTGGACACTTTCGTACCCGCCGTGTATATTTAAATAATCATATATTTACTCTGCAGCGTCGTGTAAGTTGTTTATTAAATACAAATATGTAAGACCCAGTGCGGTGTTTGCAACGCAAATTGCAAAAATATTCTTTTCAAAATTCTGTATATTTCAACTGATATACTCGTAATTTAGTCAAACGATTACTCTCATTATATTTGCAATTTGTGATTTTCGGTTTCGGCACGCAATATTTATTGCAAGCTAAAACTGAAAACCAAATACAGTCATCATGATTTCTCTTATTACGCAGTAGCAAACTGAATTACTCGCCTATCTACGAGTAGATACAAGTTCGTACGCGCATAAAACAATAATACAAACTGTAACCATAATTTATGCCTCATATTTTCATTTCTGAATGTACGTTACAATTTTACATTATCCACACCATACATGCCATCTGATTACGCAATTAAGGTTGATTATTATTGTTTCCAAAATAATTTGTTTTTATTACCGTATTGAATCAGCGTTACCCTGTTATATATATAATGGCAAGGTTGGAAATCATGTTAATATTAGTAGGTAAACTTCGTCTTGTAGTGCTCATAGCGAGAGTCGTAACGAGCGCTGAACATTCTCTGCATTCGGTTAAAGCTACCACTCACAAGCTGCCGGGCCCGCTCCTTGCTGCCACGCAACCACGGCCGCGAACCACCCTATTGCATTTATTCATGTCGTTACCGCTAACGATAATTTTATCGTGTGCTCATTTGCCGGTCAGTATTGCAACCATCCGTCAGCGGGCAAATCGACAATTTGCGCGGAGCACTAAAACTTTTATTACTTCATAATTGACCTCGTCGCGTCTGAGTAATCCACGAATATAGGCTTTTATTTGATGTCGGTCTCGTTTATTTTGAACGCGATTTTGATGTGGATTATTTTTTACTATTATTATAGGTTCCGAATGAGCTTCGCCCGTTTATGTTTATGTATGATTTAATTGGCTCGACAAAACTTGAATCACCTGAAAATGTTATTTTATATTCTGTGCATCAACACTAGACAGAAACAAAAACAAGGTTGAATGCCTCTACGTTGAAATAACGGGTCACAATTCAAACAATTGCAGGTTAAACTTCCACCCAGGTATTTCACGTCAGGTATTGTTGGCTATTGCATTAAGCGCGTATGCTTTTTTGTTTACATTAAGTATGTAAAATCTTTTATTTTATTCGTTACATTCTGTAAAATGCAAGTAGGGACATAAGTTATTTGAGATATAGTATTTTAAAATAACGTAGTCTTATATGCAATTCCAACATGGCCATCTTGAAAATCTCTCTCGGAGCGTTGTAGGTAATTGAATAGAGCAGTAGACGGCAGTGCTCGGCAGTTAAGGACGTGGCCGGGCAGTGCGCGCGGCGGTCCGGGCGGCTGCGGCATAATTGCACAAACTTTCATGTGCTTCGCATACATTTTCATAATTAAAGGGGCAGTTCGCACCAACTGGCGAGCTCGGTCGACATTATTTACACTCACTTGTCTTAATAAGGTTTATTTCTCTTGTTCTACATTCATTATTTATACGGTTTAATTTTTTTAATTGTTAGAATCAATAAATAAACCACACTGACATTTAAAAACTATACATGTGATATGAAATTCTTACTAGTCAAACGTGTTTATGAAAACATTTTTACTGTTATGGAAATCATGTTTTTAGGAGTACTTTTTGTATGAATGGCATTGAACATTTTTATCACTCAAATACCAATTATTTTATCATTTCAGTGAATTTAAATAAAACCATTAGTAGCAGAACGGAAATAAAAAAGTAGAATATTCACACGATTATCTAAAGTTAATTAAGATTAAAGGTGCTCCGATTCCATTCTTGCGATTTATTCATGACGCTTTTGTGATCTTTTACATATTATGAAAATGAAGGCGAAAAGTCTCACCGAAAAGCTAATGTAAATGTATAATCTAACAGCCTCGTTCACGTCGGAATCGCATAATTTTCAGCAACGACTTGTGGGGATACGGAGAAAAATGTAAAAGGAAGGTCTTTTTACAAGTCTGAAGTAAATATCTTACTTTTCCATTAAGGACATAAAAGCAATTTCGCGAGAGCCGAATAATAACGAGGGGCAGCGCTGTCCGGCCGCGGCCTCCTCCGAATTTATTTGCATCGCGGGGCCTCTCGGGCGCAGTATAGGGCGCTTCCGATTGCCCCAATAATCGCTTTTGCGTGGCGCCGGGGGCGAAGAAATGCGGGCGCGGCCGCGGAGAGAGGGCCGCCGCGCCCGCCCGTGCCGGCTCTACGCGCTCCGCGATCATTGGCCTGCCTGTGCAACTTCGAAATTGCATTCGCCCGAGAAAACTTTTACCTTTGAGAAAATTCCGAACGATCCGATGTGTTCTTGATGTAAACCGGGAATAGTTTACCATATAGAATTGACGAATGCTTTCACTGTATTTTTTATTCACTTTTCAACTATATTGGTGATTTTAGCATACAGTATTTAATAATTGTAATATGTGAACCAACTAAAGGTGGTCGAAAAGGTTTTTTATTATTCAACGAACATAAGAAATTTCAAGGATCAGTTTGTTTAAAAAGTGTTAAAGTATTTTTTTAAGATTAATTATTTTTAGGGTACCGTAGTTAAAACGAAATCCTTATAATTTCGACATGTTACGTCATGTCGAAATTATACGAAATTATGTGTCTTCTCTGTATGTAAAGTGAGGCCAACATTTTTTTTCTCATGTTCCCTATAGTTTTGGAGTATCGTTGGATTGGGCGTCTACAATATTATAGGCGTGGGAAAAATCATTTTTACGAGCGAAGAGCTGTTTCCGAAATATTAAGTTTAAAGTGTTAATTTTTCTTAGATTCATGTCACCCTTTACCCACTTAGTTGTTGTTTCTAAAAATGTGAAAAAAATCACGACAGTAGTACACAATATAATCAACTTAAAAAGTAAAATTACCACGGCTAAGTAGGCTTTTATAGTTAACAAATTATAGACGCTCAAAGTAAAACGAAAAATTTCGCCCCAATTTCATTGAAGATTATTAGGGTAAACATGTTAGTTGTTAAAAAAAATCGAAAAAAGTTAATTTTAACTACCGACAGATGTCTGTGTATTAGGATGGAAGCTACGGATCCCACATGCAAGTGGCTCTACACGGGCTTGGCCAATTATTTATTATTATTAACATATTATTGTCGCCACGCTAGGCTGTCATATAGTAGTAGTAACAGCCTGTATATATCCCACTACTGGGCCTCTTCTCCTATTAGGGAGAAGGTTACGGAGCTTAATCCACCACGCTGCTCAACAGCAGTGGATGGAGTCTGTCATATGCTACTTCTTATTTAAAAAATAGCTCTGGAACGTCTCCTGGAATTGCTGCGGGATGACCGCTTAGCGTGATAAGCGTAGGCACCTATGCTGATCAAACCTCAACCAAAGCAAGGCGCAACCTCAACTGATTGGTCTACGGCTCACTAAGCTCCTGCGCTACGGCTCGCTAGCACGGTGTCTGCGCTTTGTTACGGCAGGCGGAGGCTGCTTTTCCTCCGCGCCTTAAGGCTTACAAAAACGCTCTAAATAGGATTGACAAGTATCAGGTACAGTCGAGTAACTGATACGGTTTTCGTTTGCTTC
>DVXP01000907.1:0-17159 GCA_018235645.1 Junonia grisea | reverse complement strand
GTTTGGATTTATATTATCTTGTCTTGGTAATACTGTTTAAAACAAAATCAATAAGTTCAATTTTATTGAAATTAGAAATGAAATTACACATTTTGCGACATAAATGTGAAAAGGTGTAAAATCACAAAATGGCAGCTAAGGGTGGAGAATCTAGGTGTAATGGACTGGTATCGATTCATTGTCTAAGGTTTATAACTTGTTAAGTGTTAAGTTTATAAATTTATTATGTACAATGTCTTAAAACAGCAGAATTTTGTTATAAAAATGTATGAGTCGTATCTAGAGTCTTGAGAAGTCTTGACTTCTAAGTAAGACCGGGACTTGAGACAGCTAAATTTTTGCAGAGTTCCGGGGCTTGGCGAACCGATACGTCCCAGGGCCCATTAAACCTATTTACTATTACATATCTTTCTTTTCTGCCCCATTTGCCCCAGTGGCAATAAATATCCAACTTAGCATGCCATGCGAATTAGCGCCTACTAATGATTAGTGCTGGCTAAATACATACTTATGCCTAAACCGATTATAGAATAACGCAATCCATTAATAAACTTAATTAGTTAAAAAGTTTTTATAACTTAATGTATTAATCCAGAGTGAACTTGCTAATCGGGACTTGTTTGTTTTTAATATTTTATAAAGCTGGAGATAAACCAAAGACAATATAAATAATCCTCATAATATGCGGTAATTTCATAGAGCTGCCAGCAAACACGAAAAAGTTTGATTGGTTTCAAATCGCACGAAGTTTTGGCATCATCAAAACTCATTATAAAGTAAAGAGAAAATGTCGAAATATAAATCAAATATGCCAAAATTATCTTTGCTGTATGTCGATTTTAATGTTAATATTTCAGATTTAGATTTTTTCTAATATACGCATGTTGAGTGATGTTAAACATAGGAAGAAAATATTTTTATATATATTTTTAGAGACTGTGTTATTATAGTTGAAATATCAAAGCGATATTAAACGATAAAATTAAAGGAGAATTAATAAAAAATGATTATTATTATAAAGCAACATAAAACGTGCAGTGTTCAGTGAGTGAAAACAAAATGAGGGCGGATATGCGTACTGGGCGTAGAGTGGTGGTGCTCTGGTTCATTACTAGATGACTGGACTGATGGTTCAACGCTGGCATTTCCCTTTGTTGTGACATTTTGTTATGTCCGGTCTTGTGCTTCTAACTAAACACACGAGCCCGTACTTGCGGTTTTGTTATTGTAATCAATGTTGATAATTTATTTTTGTTGGCTTTGTCGTTCTTGTACATGTTAGATTAGTGTTTTCATATATTCTAGATATTTGTTGTGTGCACTAATTAATTATAATTAACATTCCTTTAACTAATGTCATCAAGTGTGCATTTAGTCTAATGAGCATAGTGTAATGAGCATCAAGCGAGCAAGCATTCTGAGAATATTGTTGTATCAGACAGAACAACGAAAAAATGCTTCTTGCCTGTCTACACCAAAAGAATTAAATCGCCAGAACGAGCATTCGCTCGTCTGGTGTATATGAACTTTAAGATGTAGCATATCAAAGTATTTTATCAATTTCAGTGTTCGCGCCAAATTGTGTCATAAAACTCAAAGAAACTATCAGTTGTCAAAGAATTAATATCATTTTAAAATGTGTTGTGGTCGACAATTTCGACCACGGGGCGGACGCTATGATAATCACTTGGCTGCTACTAAATTATTTAAGATCGTTGGCTAATTAGTCGGCCATATTAAAGTCCTAACACATAATAAATTTGGGCTCGTATATTTTACACTGTCAAAATATTTCATATAGTCTTCAAAATCATGTTCAGATTATCCGCTTTAGGGGTCGTTCAAGTATTACGTAACGCATTTTTGAAGATTTTAGACCCCCCTCCCCCACATATAACGCACCGTAACGTGGTTTTGTACCCCTAGACGTTACGTAACATTTTACCAAATTTTTTAGGTGAAAATGGTCACTAAATTAATTTTCGAGACCATTTTCATCATAAAAATCATAATTATGTCGTTACGTAACGCGTTGTTGTGATACCCCCTCCCGGCCCCATAACGCACAGTAACGTTTTACAAGACCCTCCCCTCCCCCCAAACTGCGGTACGTAGTACTTGAATTAACCCTTAGGTAGGGCACTCGTTTTAGGTTTCCTTCTCTTACCGCTACAAGTCGTAGTTAGTATATTTAACAGATTTTATGCAGGAAATGCCAAGCTAATGAATAGATAGGTGAGTTGAATTCATCCTCATTCAGCTCCTTAAGTTACAAGTCATTGTACACAGTTCTTTAACTAGCAACTAAAATAAGATGTTTGATTTATCATTGTATAAATGTATATTATTAACAGGGATTATTATTTTTTCAATATTATTTACACGTTCACGAATATATAAAACGGAAGAAATTGTTTATGTGCTAATTTTAGAAAATATCTAGATGAAAATGTTAGATTAAAAATAACATTTTTGCTATAGAAAACTTGTTTATTAAGTAAGGGAGGCTATAGACAATCACGCTAGCATCACGCTACGCCTCATCATAGCAGAGCAGCAAGGATTAGAGGAAGTGGGCCCATAGCGGATCAGTTAAGGTTGAAGATAGAAAAGTAATACATGTTTGTGTGTTTCTTGTTGATCATATAAGAATACGTACGATCGTACGTATAGAATAATAAAAATTGTAAACAATGAAAGAAAATGGGATGGGCAACTTTGAGTGAATGCATGTATGTTTTAAATTTAAAAAAAATAGCGGTTTGTGCACGTGTACTAACACGTTCTGTACTAATAGATCAAGCCTCTTCTAGCCTAATGAATATCAGGCTAGAAGATAGAACTACATGTTAGAAACACTTGATATCCTACAAGGATTTATTAGCGATATCCAAAGCCTCTTCAAAAACCCGCTTTAACTTTAAATATACCCCAAGCAGATTAGTCATTTAAGCAAAGTTGGTAGGAGTCTCTTCTTATGAAATATTGTAAATAGAATGACTAATCAGTATAGTCCAATTATATACTTGTCTCCGCATTTTTTTATTCCAGTGCCGTAAAACTATAAAGCCCCATTACAATTATAGGGTTCATCTTTTTTTACATAATCTCTATATATATGGTTTTCCTTAATCCCTTTTATTTTATATCTAGAGTTGATTATACATTTTCAGTCAAATGCCATTCTGGAAATGTAGGAAAAAATACTACCCTACTAAAAATACTCCCTGCCGAATACTTTACTAGCCTTACCCGCTCTGCCCAAGAGTTTATTTTTTGAATTCAACGTATATAATTTTAAGCCCTTTTTTTCTGATTTTATAACAAAATTTTGTCAAAAGGATTCTACAATACTAATAAATTCACAATTATTACAGATATTGAGTAATCGAAAAGACGAAACTTTAAATTTTATTAAAACGTTAGCTACAACATCTTTCAATTTCGTTATTCCGGCGGAACTGATTGGCATTGTGGGCATTCGTAGAGTATCAGTGCACGCACATATTGAATCAGCATTTCTTTTCAACGGTTTCCGAACGCACCCGCTTTGGGCTCCCTTCCCTTACCGCTTACAAGCCGTAGCTAGTATTTTAACAAATTTTATACAAAACATACCGAGCTAATGAGTAGATAGGTGTATTATGTGATTTCAGCAACAGGAAATGTACACGTCCGCTCGTATACAAGCTGTAAGTACTATAATAAGATGTTTGATATAATACTGAATACTTATAAGTATTATTATCTATCTATCTTTCTAATATATTTAAGCGAGCATTTCTTGTATATTTACTTAATTGTATACATTGGTGATCTCGAAAACGACTTTAACGGTTTCACTAAAGTATAGTTTTTCTACCGATCTACCTTAGTTTTAAGTGATTCCCAGAAACGTGTGTTTGAGTTTTTCAACAAAAAAGCTCCAAGTGCAGCTCAGTTGCCAGGATAAGATTAAAATATGCGACAAAATTTGTAATCTTAATTTTATAATTAATTGAAAATTTTGTGTCCAGAAATATAGTATGATATTAAATTAAAAAAAATAAGGAGCATTGTGAAAACTCTTAAGATACAATTAGTTCTTTCTATGGCAAATATTTTATAAAATCATCACAACGTGATTTACAAAGTGACTAAATTTAATAATAATTAATATTTACTCTTATTACGTTAAATAACAAATAAAAATATGCAGATAAATCTATATATCATTCTAAATCTTGGTAAATATATAAAAAAAAACTTAGTACAGGGATCTATTTCAGCAATAAGACAAGTTTATAAGTTACGTCTGAAATAGTCCTACCATAGCTCATAATAAGCCTACGAAAGAAAAGGATGCTCACCCGAAATAAGGATACAATTTACTTTATCACATTTTGGAGATTACTTGGATAGTAACCATTTGTTATTTTAATTAATGATTTAAAATTATTTTGATTAAAAAAAAAAAATGTTCATTACAAAATTTCCATTTTAATTATAATGTAGTTATTAATGCCTGTAATAACGAGAATGAAATGTTTTAACACCGACGGCCATAACAAAATAAGTATTTATATTTAATATATGTATATATTTTTCATAATTATTTGTTAATCTTTGGTTTTCAATGGTACTCTCTATTCTCTAATCGTTACCGTTTATGTGATTATATTATAGAGTTAGTTAGGAATAAACCTCGGCCCCAACTCCAATATTCTTGTGTAAATACAGCGTTCATTTAGTTGCGGCGGGTTATTGCCTAACTTTTATCTGATTAGAAACTAAGCATCTCGGTCATAATCTTTTATGGCCATATTAAATTGATTATTATTGCAGTTTCTCTACTTATTTTTTCTCTTTTCTTTCCGCGTTTGTAATAGATAGTATAAATGGTATATAAAATGTGTAACAGTTGAATTAAGAAATTATTTCTTTCAATAAATATAAATCGAGCCGTTAATTGATATTCACTGTGTTTTTATTCTAACACATATGTATTTGACTTTTGATATATTTATAATTTTAAGTAGAATCAAAATATTTTTTGATTCATTGAAATCTGTAGGTATCTTCTCTCGTAAAACGTTTTCCCTGAAATATGCAATTTGAAATAAAAAAGATACTTTTGCGAATCTTCAACTTCCAAGAAATGGTCCGGAAACAGTAACTTTTCACTCAATTCGCAACGGCTCCTAGGTCTGCAGACGTCATTTCCCAGCTGTTTATCGCAGGCAAATTCACGACTTCCCCGAAGAAATTGCTTTTTAATCAAATAAAATTCACTTACCCTCGAGGCGGGCGGCGAGGAACGTTCGCCGAGATACCGGATGGAAGGCAGCGCACGACCGCGGCCGCTCCGTTCAACCCCGCGACCACAACTGATATTCCGCCGCTAAAACTTCCCTCGAACGCGTCATCACTCACCCCATTTCCAACCGACCAATGATTCGACGCCGATTCAAGCGGAGCCTTCCGGTTTCAGCCGAGCGCTGCCGAACGCCTAGGGTGGCGATTGGATCTTTTAATCTGAAACGTAAATGCATACAAAAAGAAAATAAGTGAGCTGTAAGCTTCCGTGCACGGGATGTAGGCCGTAGCCGTAGCGCGAGCTCGCGCAACAGGTAAAGCATCGCTCAGTCTACGAGCACCGGCTGCGATTCTTTTACGACCACTCAATTCTAAAGCACTCGGAAGAGTGCGGTTACGATAAATATCTTATTTTGTCAAAGAGAATAAATTCTAAAGTTCACTTTAAATACTATCTGGTTGATGAGAAGGTAATTCCGTTATTTTTCCTGTTTATTAATGAATCTACTCCATTTTTAATATGTATCCTTGTAATGAAAAGGAAAAGGTGATTTTGTCAAATTATAAAATACTAATTTACAATTCAAATCGTTTGTTTATAGGAGTCCGACAGGATTAAAGGGAAAATTTATTCTTCGGACAGGATCTCTGCTCATTATCCGAATGCAAAATTTTTGTCTTTTCTTTATTTAAAAATTCAATATTAAGCACGATATTTATTCCGGATTGCCGTAGCGAGTCATTTGGGGATACAAATATCGCAATGAACATATTGCAGTCGTTAAATTTTATTTTAACATTAAAATAAATTGAAACAGTCCCATAATCCTCTTTGATTACGTGCACCGCAAAATACGTATTGTGTGTAATTGAAATCCCTTAAAATGGATCGTTCGGTGGAGTGGTACGTGTGGCCCATTAGATTACTTGTTTAATTCTTGACCAGTGCGGCGCAGGCGGCGCTCGTAATCTAAGTTGTAAACTAAATCTTGGGGCGCGTCTCACATATCCCCCGTAAGCCAGGCTCGCTCGCTATTTGAATGTTCCTCGAACGACCACGAATTAGTATGCGCGCTCCATTCGGCCCAACGTCCCAATGGGTTGCAAGCACCTATTCTCGGCGTTCAATTTATCTCTAATCCGGCTGCGGATAAAATAAATATTTATTGTAATATAAAATTTTAAAATAAAAATTTTTGAAATGTTTTCAGTCTCCTATGATAGTAAACTTCGGATGGTTCTCGATAAGGATGTAATTTTTATGCAATTAGTTATAAGTGAAAAAAAGAGTTTCGAAAGACATGAAATGTTAATAAACATTAAAAACAACAAACAAAATTGGAATAAAACGTAATTTAATTGAATTCAATAATTAAAACTATTATTATTTTTTAATTAGCTTTATGAAGGTGATATATGGTATGTGTACAGAATAGTCTCCCGGCGTGGTTCAATTTGTAAGTGGGATCTTGGGATATGTTCATTTTGTGTATTACAGAACGAACGGGAATGATTCCGACGGTCGCCTGAATTATGTAAATATGGATTCAAATATATATTTCAACGAATAAATATTGTACTGCTTTCACGGACAGCGGCTCTGTTCAGTAACAATAGCAAACAATGCGATATTAGTGGTTATAATGATGTCCGGTAACATTGACGTAAAAATATTTCAGTGTACGTTTATTGGTTAACTCATTTTATAGTGGTTTGCTATTTTAATTTAAAATGAAATTAATTAATACTAAAAATTATTCAGTTAAACACAGAATTTTCAGTTTTATCATTAATCCGCACATTTAGGATATTTATAACAATATATGCCTAGTGATAAAGTAATTTTATATTTACTAAGAAAAGTAAGGAGCGATTTATTATTATCGACAAAATAATGCGGTGGTCGACGTCATCGCTAGTAATACTAATCAAAAAGCATCGCTATCCAATAATCTAAAATGTTGACCTAGTCTCCATTTTAGTCAATTTTTGAGGATCACCTACACGTATTTTTTGTACATGAGATGTGCCTACATTATTTTTACAAATGTGGGTATGAGTTTCCTTATTGCAATTTCATTTTAGTTTTAAATACCTCATATGATTTAGGATTTTTAATAAATGAGAATCAAAAGATCTTTTATTATTGGGATATTGGTTGAAATAACAAAATGGTATATTTTTATAAGGAACATATAACCATACTCATAAACTGTTTCTAACTTTGTCAATCTTTTTGCACAAAAAAAAACTTTTTATATCTCTGGTATCACATTATTTAATAATAGTTCAGTGTGTCCATAAATATATCTAAAGGGCAGTCGCTAAACGTTTGTGGCATTAATAATGAAAATTCATGTTTTTCCTACAATCGGGTGAATTATTAAAACTATAAGAAACTAGTTCATAAATCACAATAAATAAATAACAATATTCTTGTATTTCTTGGTCTGGCATTGTAAAAACATTGAGAATCAATCCCGTGTGTTCGTTTTAGGGGAAAAGCACCTATTTGTGATTGCGTTTAATTTCATCTCCTCTTTCTATTTGAGGTCCCGAGAGCAACAACAGTCTAAACGACTTTTTTTTTACAAAATCAAGTTAATGTCGTTTTTACATCTCAAATGTGTTGTCTTTGCAAGCAAAAAAAAAACAATAATTTATTGATTTTTTTATGACATGGGAACGACTTTTATTGCCTTTTGAAAAAATTTGAGTGCAAGAACATTTTAAATTTTTATACCTTATTTTTATACTTTAGCTTGACGCTTAAGAATTGTTAGTATCTATACCTATAGTTATATGGAGGTAATAATTATAATAAGTATAGAAAATACATTACCAAGATTTTAAATAATGAACCAAACAAAAAAAGTAGCAAACCAACTAAAATTGATTAGTACAGTATCTAACCCTATCTCGCTGAATCGCTTGTCGAGATATGAGGTGTAGTTAGTTATTAGCTAATTATGAAATAAATACATGTTATACAGCAGAGCAGCTCATTAAGTTAAATACCACACAACCACAGAGTAGATATAGTATACTTTATCTATTCTGTGACACAACATACAAATCCATGTACGTCCGTGCGTAGCAGTAATGATGAATTTACAGTATCAAAATAGTGTCGTAAAAGATCAATTTATTTTTGTTAATAAACCTAGTGAAAGTTGTAGATCATACGTGAAATGAAATAAACGTCAAAAATAATTCTCATTCCATACATAGAAAAGAGAGTTTTTTCTTTCACTTTTCGTCGAAAAACTGAAAGGTCAAAAACACGAATTACCCCGGACATACAAGTAAGACTAGTCTTGATATTTTTTTTTGGCCCCCAAAACCTCTACAGAACAAATTCCTACATCAAATTGAACTAGGCGTTAATTTGAAGAAGTCCTTGACAACTAATGACAAAATTTATTATTTGGATAATCCATACTTAACAAAATAATTTTGTGATTAGATAACGAATTTCCGCGAAATCGTTAGAGCACTTTCCGAGGTCACGGATCTAAATAAATGTACAAGAATTGCTCATCTAAATATTCTATTAGATGTTATACCCTCATATCAATATTTCCAGACATTTTCAAACTGATAAAGAAAATCATTGAAATATCTAAAATATTTCAGGGTCGAAATTAGACCAACGGGCGGACACTAGTATTAGTAAAAAAGGATTAGTATGCGTACAGCTACTGCATAAGGTTGGTGGTAAAAAGTGTATACACCGAATGTAGGGCTTAGGCAATTTAAAAATTTGTTCCGAAGGCGTCGCCTGCGTTGTCTGTATTATGCGGGCAAGGTACGGGGCGGCCGGCGCAAGCCGCCCTCGACTCAGATATATATAAGAAAAGACCTACCATTTGAAAAATTGAAATAAAAATCGATAAATATATATACACGATACTTATTCTAAATTTTTTACAATAGTTGTCTGTCTGCCTGCCTGTCTGTTCGTTTCGGCTAAACTCTGAAAAGACAGTATCGATTTTAGCGGAACTTTCACCGGCAGATAACTAATGTTAATAGACAAGGAGAAACGTAGGCGACTTTTATTACATTTCAAAAAACACGACAAGAGTCCCGAGTGAAAAAAATTAAAATCTATAAAATTGTCACGCTCGGGCGGAGTCTCGAGCAGGAGCCAGTAGAAAATATTTTTTGTACAAGTATGTAATTAAAATTTCTATTTGACATTAAATTTGACATTATATAAAAATCGTGATTTTAACTGCGCTATCTAAATTTAAGTTGGTCTATGGCACTCACCTAGTGGGGCGAACGCGGGGGGCGCGAAGTAGACTTGATTGGAAACCCTATTCCATATTTATTATGGGCCTATTTTGTCATGTTTATTGACGCGCCTGTCGAGATAAACTCAGTTATTAGGTAACTTCCAAACTTATGTGGTTAAATAAAACGTCTAATATTACTAAATATACAACCAAAAATGTATCGAATATCAAGCATGTTTCAAATGGTTGAATAAGTATTCGTCTGGAGGGTACTGTAAGTTTTTAATTAAAAAAATATCACATTGAGTAGTTATCATATAACATAATAAATCTTTAATGGTAAAGGAGAATATTGTACATCTACAAATAAAAAGTAGATTCCAAATGCTTCACCACTGGGCAAAGGTTTCTTCTTTTGAAACTGAGGAAGGGGATAAAGAGCTTAATCCGCTGAGCTGGTCCAGTGTGTATTGAAGGACGTATTGTACTTCTCTCAGAAATTCTGTCCACAGGCATACACAGTTGTCTCGCGATATTTTCTTGCATTTCTGATCAAAAGATAAACAACGAACGAGAATTGAAAACTGTATACAGGCAATTACTGTATGGTATAGGTGCAATAACTTTAAAATATTGAAGAAAAAATAAAATTGTTTAACACTTTATGTCATCAATTTATTTTGCATTGTTTTTATTTGTGGCTCTCAAAATACTTATAGTAGGGGTAGATGTGGTAGCTTCATACAGTTTTTATATTTTATTTTATAGAGCTTTCTGTAACATCTATATCTGTATCGATTCTTCAAAAACGAATAGTCTTACTATCTGTCTACATATTTAAAATATTTGATTTGTGTAAAAACACTTGTACGGCTTTTGGTAAGAATTTTAAAAAAATTTGGAAAATGTATGGATGTGCCCCACATGCGGGGCTCTTTCATACCGGCTATGGACATGTGAGAAAATAAAATACAAGTTGAGCGTGTATTGTTTAAATAATTATAAAAATCGAGATATCAAAACACAACGTTTTCGAAAATCAATCACTCCATCCGGACATGGGTGCGTGAGACCCAGTTTCATCCGTTTTATACGGCTACGAGGAAGGCGGTTCTTTGAATGGCATCGTATCACCAGAGAAGGATGTGGGGAGGCAAGAACTTTCCCGTCTGAAACGAGTTCCGCTGCCCACGAACGGAAAATCACTCACGCGGCACAGCGGAAGATCATGCAAAAGCCTATCTGTTTCTTTACTCAGGAGTTCGCAGAACTTGCTGTGGTTAAAAACCTCATGTTACTCGATCTCCTTCTCCGGAAGTTGGGTATCCATCAAAGTTTATCGAATCGAAAAAGGTTTTAATGATTTTTATTTCTGTAATTCCATATTTGGCTATAAATTTCCGCAAAGAAAGTTTTCTTTCCAAAATTGTATCGATAACTTTTATAATTGTGTGTCATCCACTACTCAGCACTTATTTCCCCTTTTCTTCCAATTTTTAGCGAATTTGTATTATAATGTAAGATAAAATTATGATTTCACTACATTTTTAAAAACTAAAATACAAAAATATGTCACCTCGTCATGAATTCTTCACTGACCGCCGTGAAACTTCATTAGTCAAGACACACATAAATAAGCATCGAAACCACGCATGAACCATTTAACTGATGTGTGCCTATAAAAAATATCGCTAGTGTGTAGGTGCCCCTTGTATGAATCTACCCCACTTTCCCCAGTTTACTGTATAGTTTTTTGAGAACCTATAAAAGATTTTATTAATTTATAATGTTACCTTTGTAGTTTCTAATCTGGACTTGTTTTAAGCCGAGTTCGAAAAGAAGCAGGTTATCTCTTCGACCCTTATGCCATATGCAATAATTATAAATAATATTTCATATTCTATTTTCTTCTTTTAAATCGGTTTTAATTTTTTTTTCTAAGAACTTTTTTGGATTCAATTACGCTAATCATAATGGCTTAAAAATGGCATAATTGCTGATTTTTGACCATTGGTCAATGGATAATATGGTAGGGAATATAAAAGTTCTTAAACAAAGCTTTGAAATGAAATTGTTTGTTTACGACTTATTTGAATTTTGTTTTGTTCGTTTCTCATTTAAAATTAGCAGTTACCTATAGGTGTCCCAGAAGGTGTGGATAAAATCGAACAGTGGTGAAGGGGAGGTCATTTGCCATCTTCTGACCCCAAAAGTTGTAATCTGATTTTTTGTAGTTTAAAAGTTATATCGATTTTAGTTTTTTTTTTTAATTTTGCATAGCATAGTGCCCGTGCATTCATGATCATGTCGGTGACGCGAAATTATAACATTTTGCGCCACCAGAAAGTGTCAAACGCGGTAAAAGGAATTTTCACTTTAAACGTCATAATTGCAACATAGATATATTGCTTGAACATTACACAAAATACATATTTCAAAATACTACATACTAGTATCATGAGTATGATACGTTTTAAGCGAAAGCTTTGCACAAACACTTAATGGGAGGTCGAAAGTCTATCAACAGGCGAGCAGCGTGGCTCCGAGACAGTACGTTCTTCGTGCCTCGTTTACTATAATTGCGCCATTTGAATCGGCTTGGCTTTGCGAGGATAGAAAAACATTTAGGAAGGGATTCAATTACAAATAATTGCAGGTAAAAACAATTACATTTACCTGAATATCTTTATGTTTTAACCTTTATAAGTTACTGTGACATATTTCAGAACAGTTTAGATGGTATATAAGAAAATATTTTGAAAAGAAGAAACTACATATTTTATCATCTGTTTCTAGGAGCATTCATAGGATTTATGTTTTGGAATGATCTTCTATTTCAGAATTTCCGATTAATACATGGAATACAATAATTGAATATGAATATGACTCATTGCAATTCCCCTTCGGAATCGGTTCTCGTAAAACTACTTTAAGGTGCGCCCTTTTAGCTGATCCTTACCACACCAAATAGACTTACCAATCAAGTCTACTAATATTAAGCCTTATTATTAAGGATGTTTCGAGATGAGTTAGTTCTTCAGTAAATCCTCGGTAAAGGTAAATGAATAACGTATCGACTAATACAATAGGTACTAATATTATGTTTAATTAATATAATCGCATAGGATCTTGTTAGTCCAATGATAGCACGTTTTTTTTACGATTTCTAATATTAAATGGAACGATTAAATGAATGATTCAATCATTCATTCACGTTTTATTTATTACAGAATGCTGAATTTAGAATTTAAAAAAAAGATAAAAAAATAATAGTTCAACGTTATGGCATGTATTCTGCATTTTTTGTTGTAAATGATTACAAGAAAATATTTTATTTGATTTTTGTTTTTCCGCGCGCCCTCCGTTTTTCGGTGGTGAGCGTGCGAGTTCTTTTTTCACATTGTTATTATTGTTTTTACCTTAACTAAAACCCTGGGAGTATACTACACTAATATAAGCTCTTCGTGCGAAAATTTAACTTATACGAGCATTATACTTTGTTTACAAGTATAATTGGTTAGCTGGTATAGAATACAGTAGCGTTAAGCCCGCCTTTTGTTAATACTGTTTTATATTATACATTAAAGCATTAAAATAAATAAATAAATAAATAAAAGTTATAATATTGTGAATGAATAAAAAATTCTAAATTTCCCAACAATCTGCGCAAAATGTACATTTATAAGATAAAGTCATGAAGTTGCCACGTTCTAAGTAAAGTGCAGTGGGACGACAAAACGGGCCCGCACACGCCCGGAAGCGCCGTTAAAGGCATTATTATCCGGACGGTCGCGCTGCAAATAAATCGTCTGCCGAGCGGCCGCTCTTTCGATTATCCTCAAATCTTCATTACACCGACATATGCTCTTCCCTTATACCTATCATGCGTGGCTTTATTTTCTTTTTCGCTTGAAAACCGATTTATTCAGTATTATTGATACTACCGACTGAACTCAGTTGGTTATTTTTTTTTTTTTTTAATATTTTGTTTGGATTAGTAATATTGATATAAGATCGGAATTTACTTCTCTAAGCATAATGTGTATTATGATGTATTTTCATATGTTGAATAAAGTCCTTAATTTTAATAAAAAACTTTGCGGCTCACCTCTAACTTTATACGACTTAAAATGTTATTAGTTACTTTTAATATCGGATTTAGTACATGTTGAATTTGAGCATTGAAAAGCATTTCAACCAATATCGGGCATATGAATTACGGAAACTTCTTGTTCGGTAACAAACTTTTAATGAAACGATTGATCAGGATGTAACTGTATAGCGATTTGGAGTATCGGTATTTATTTGAAGAAACAAGAATTGAAATTGTTAGCATCTGTAATATTTAACATAATTTCCGACTAGTTACGAAAATTTACATAGCAGCGATGCTTGTCTATGGTTTTACGTGAACTAATAACACGTATTAGCGACATATTTGTACTTCTAGGAGCGGAGTTTACGTCGTTGCAACACGGGTAAACTATTTAGGTACTGCGTGCAACTTGAGGTCGTAGTTAGTGCGACATAGTTAGAGTTTTATTCAAATGGAGGCAAAAGCTTGTGACAACCGCGCCCACCGGATATTGATTTACTGAGACCAATGGAGCTCGGTTCCGTTGCAGCCTCCGATACACCACATAAGCTTTGTGCTGCGTTGTGGGTAATTAATTTTCACGAGGTCGCCTGCTGATATAATCAAGCGATACTTAGAACATTCAATTAGGGCCTTTAATGTTATTTTTGTCTGTGTCGCTTTATGTTGGGAGGTAATCAATTTTATGATGAACGTCCTATTTATATTAAAACTTATTATGCTAGGTCCAAAGGTCATCGCATATTACGTAGGTACTTGGATGGACTTTATTTAGTATTTGTAATAAAATTTCAAGTTATTAGATGAAGTGTTGATCTAAAAGGAAGAAAAACCTTATCCATTAATAAACAGAATTAAACAATGACGATAGAGGAAAAAAAATTACAAAAAATCAATGCAATTACATGTTGCGTTTGTAATAATTAATTAATTATTCACATAATATATACCTATATGTCTTTTTCACGAATACATACATACGAAGCATGATCATAAACACGTTAAACAGATGAATCAGTGTAATGCTCCTAAACGTTTGATATGGTATGAATAACATCAGAGGGTGTCACGAATGGATGAGCCGGGACACCAGCGTGCCGTGCCTGTCGTATGGTCCTCATGGAGGTGGCATATTTTAAATTAATATTGATTTATACGTATAGTTGCGTATCAATAAATATTGATAAGTTATTTTAGGTTGGTTTTATAATAATAATAATAATATTTCTTGTAGGTGCCCTTGTTAGTATAATGGTTTAAAGTTGAACTTAACTTTGCTTTTAGCAGTGTTATTGACTTATTGACTCTAAGTATTGAATTAAAATGGAATTTATACGAAAATATTTTGGCACTTTCATATAATTAATATATAGGTACTCTATATGTATCTATGTAGGTACTGTAGGTGACAAAATGTTAACATACATATACAGCATATAGTTTTAAATATTATTTTTTCTTATAAGAGTATGTAATGAAAAATTCACGGTAAGCATTAATGGAAAATTAATAAAACCATATACATATAAAATAACACAACGACACGAAATTAGGAGCACAAAAAGATTAACTAAACAGAAATAATTATTATTATTGACTGTACCATGTCTTGGACTTCTCATATCAACGATGTCAGTAGACGTATGCATCACACATTCCACTCTCTCAAACGTCTCCAATATTTTCTTCCTTTTAATACCAAAATAATGCTTGCTCAATCTCTTCTTCTCCCTATTATAGATTACGCTGATGTATGCTTTTTGGATGTGACGGAGGAGCTTCTCAACAAGTTAGAGCGCTTGCAAAATCTTGCAATCCGGTTTATTTTTGGGCTACGAAAGTACGACCACATTTCCTTTTTCCGCGCTAAACTGAAATGGCTCCCCATCCGTTTTCGCCGTGATATGCACATTCTTTCTGTCCTTTTCAATATCCTCAATGATCCTAATACTCCTTCATATCTTAGCTCCCGCTTTAACCCACTCCCTACTCCTACTTGCTCCCGGCGTTCATGCTTCACTTCGACGCTGGAAGTGCCGAGTAGTCAAGCTAAGTTTAGGACTTTTTCACTCACACTTTTTGCCCACAAATCTATGCATCAAATTTTTTTGTGTAATATTTCGGTGCAATAAAGATTATATATGTTGTTGGACAGAGCATGTTTGTTCGATACTCGTCTTCGGAGCAAGAAGGATCTCCGTTTGGAGCACTAGTGTAGATACTTAAATCTTCCCAGTTGCGATATACATATTCTACTATAATCTCGCGTACTATATTGGTTTGTTGTATATCAATAATTTCAATTTCAATATGTCACACATCAGTAATTCTATTGTACGACTCATTGTACAAGGATATTAAGTAATAAATTACCTGTTATCTTTCGAACTGTTAAGAAAAAATCACTATCTGCGACTACACTATCTTTCTATACAATACGTTTAATAAGATTAGATTAGATTAATATTGAAGCGGCACGCTATGATGGCCGTTTTAACGTTTGCCCGCTTATGAAGTTTCGTATTAAATCATATTAAAGGAGATGTTTCAGAAATGTACGGAGCCAGAGCTAGGGTTTAGTACACTATACAGAAATATGACGAATACATGTCTAGTAGGTTTTAAAGTACATATTTTCTTTAAAAAAAATGGAAATCACAATTAAAAGTAATTTAATGTAAGATTACAACACTAAATACAAATGGCGGATGGTAGAGGCGCATTGTCTGTAGTCATGTTACTTTGACATCTGTCATTAATACTAATTAATATTGATGAATGTGAATTATAAAATGTTTCAAAATATTAAACTAAAAATTTGATGGAAAAAAGAGTAAAGTAGTAAATAGAATTGTTTAATTATCATTTACAAACATTTCATATATTTGTATTGGACAACAACAACAACAAAAAATACTCTTTATTGTACACCAATAAAATGAAACAAATGAAATAGATACATTTAAGGTAAAATGTACAAAGGCGGTCTTATTGCTAAGGTAGCAATTTCTTCCAGACAACCTTTGGGCATAGAACTGGAAAAAAATGTAAAGTGATTTGGAGGCGTACAAAACAAGAGTTACAAAATAAATTGACTTAAATATATTACATACATATCAATATACATATATAAATGTAGAAAAAAATATATATACAAAAATGTAATACATACGATATATAAGGTGTTCGACGTTATACTAACGTCCTTCAAATGGGGGGTTCTATAAGTGTAATAGATCACATTTCGATAATAAAAAATAGGGCATTTTTTTTAATTAGAAAAAAAAACGAATTTTACATTAAACAAAATGTTGTAATTTTACTCCTTCATAGCGCACTTAACTCAAGTCTCAATTTATACTAGTACAAGAAACTTTCCAAAGCATCAATTTTTTCAATTAACAACAAGTTCCGCGCGGAACCTAAATGAGCGGTATAGGTAACTAGGTCAGTCATTGACCGTCCGACAATCCGTTGGCTCTCGTTCAGTCACCCGCCAACAAGTAGGTATCTTAATTTCTTTTTGG